>CM038796.1:184047662-184117758 GCA_021764765.1 Vicia sativa | reverse complement strand
TCAAAAACAACTCACTTTACAGCAGTTTTCTGGTAAATTTAGGATACCACATATGTGAGGAAAACTTAATTGATTTCATAGAAATCAAAACATCTCCTTTATTAAACTTCCTCATCAAAATCATGTTTTTATGAATTATGGTTCTTATTCACAAAGGAATAATAATAAAAACAACAACAACAAAACGACATAATATTTCCCAGTTCTACGTTATCGGAAGGCGACACCGACTCGACTTGTGACTATAGACTCCGTCTTCATAACACCTTGCGTTACAAATATATAGTAGCGAAACAAGTAAAGGTGAATACTCAAAACATATAATTAAAGGCATGATAATATATATATATAGTTTGAGAATATAAAGGGTATAGATTAATAAGTGTAATTCCAACACATAATCAAAACTCACTTACTGCTTGTCATCCTAATGTGTATAATCTACACTTTATCACCATAACCTCATCGGCATAAACGTCACAGCAACACATAACCCTCCATCACCACAGATGCGTCACGACTAATACATCACTAATTAACACGGTAGTCTTAACAACAACATCAACCAACATTAAATAATGCTAGTAATATAAGCAACAACAAATCATCACAAATTATAAAAGCCCATCTTGGCTTTTGGCATAAGCCCATCATCACAAACAGCATGTCATATATATCACCCGCGTTGATATCATCCATCAATCAACAAAAACCCAGCGCCAAACAACTCAAACATAAACATAGCAGGCTCCATGAGACACGACTATGTTATGCATGTAACATCGCTTTAACACGTAATTAGGGACACTTGGCATAAAGCCGATCTTCGCTCGGCATAAAAGCCATCATAAAGCAGCATAAAGCCATCATCGCTCATAAAATCCTACTTAACGCAAATTTATAACACGACGAAACAATAACAACACAACACAAAGCATCATCGCCATTCGTCAAATTGGCATAAAGCATACATGCCAATTTATCCAAAACAAGATAAATATATCATCGCATATCATTGCATTATGCAAACATCATAATAAATTCATCAAAGTCATGCATTCACTTGTCGGAAGCATTTATTAACAACCTCAATTTAATCATCCACTCATGCAAAACATATATCATACATTCAACAACAAGTATTCATTAATAATACACCGTGTCGCAAATCTTCGTTTATTCAGGCATCATTATTAATTAATTCACTAAATTCAACGAAATAATCGAAACACCTATAATCGTCAGCCAATTCTAACAATGGGTATTAATCGTAATCGATAGGCGTTGAAAGGACATCCATCGTACCTTAAATCTACTAAAACATAGTCCGATTCAATTTTACCGTAAATTGAAACTTATTTCGGTTAGTCTAAGTAAAACTTTATAATTCAAAAATAACTATACTCGTTCTGTGAAACTTATTAACACGTCGATTTTTCGTTGAATTTAGACAACTTGCTCCCGTCAGAATACGAGTCGAAAATGAAACATAATCACTTCCTAAATTTGTCGGCTTATCTTATCCATAATTATATTTTATAGTTTGCAAATATTGCTAGGTGGAATTTAGATTATAAATAAAACAGTAGCTTCTGATTAGGTATACGGGAAAATTGTTTGTGAAAAAATAAAACTTGCAATTCTGAACTTATCAATTTAATTTCTTTGCTTTCAGCAATGGGGCATACGTCCCACACTCATAAAGGAAGGGAGGCGGTTGCCTCAACCTTGGGGTGGCCTTCCCACAATGGAGGTGAAACCTCCTTTATAATCCTTATCATTGTTTTATTTTCCTTTCCTAGCGTTTGCCATTTTCATACGATTTTTATATTTTCTTGTTTTCTAGTTTTTGGTTTTCCATACCATTACCATTCATTTCATTCTATAATCAACACCACAACACTAATAACAATACTCATAATCCTTACAACAAATCCAACTCTTTCAAACATTTCAACATTCTTTCGACAAACTTCCTAAAACTATCATTTTCCCACATTAAAATACAACTATCAAACTAATCATGGATAGAAAATCAGACCCTTACCATGGAGCTTGGATGATCCATGGTGATGCTAAAAGCCAACCTCAAGCTTTCAAGTCTTCCTCTCCTTCTCCTCTTGCTCTTCTCCTCACCAAAACCCTTCTTTTCCTCAAGTTTCTATTTTGGTTTTGTTGGAAAATGGGAAGAAAAACAAAGGAAAGGTTTTATAAGTTATTTCTTAACATCTCTTACTTGTTGGCTTTGGTATGTTGAATGGAAGAAAAATAAGACAGAATGTTTGGATGGAAGAAAATGAGAGGTAGTTTTATGATAACACTAGTAAACTAAAATTAATTGACTCTTCCCAATTAATCTCACTCGATTATTAAATTTATTAATATAATTAAATTCAATCAATTAAAATAATAAAATTAACGCAGGATCGAATATTATATTCACAAACGAGCCAAGCGAGCGGATAAATTAATAAATATATTAATTAACACAAATATTCTCGTCATAAAATAAATATCGATCATTTGTTGAAAATATTAATATAATATAATATTTATAAAACAGGAATTACAACTCTCCCACTTATAAACTTTTAGTCCTAAATTTCGACCCACGAACAAATCGGGACATGCTAGCATTAAGTCCACCAAATCTCGCGTCAAATAAACAACATACTAAACACTGAAACACGGTTTCTCTAACCACAGCGTCTAACAAGAACAACCATGCCGAGATACAAGCCCATTTGCACTTGTGGCAACTAACACAACAACTAAACAATAAATCATACACACGGTTCAACAAAGGCCAAACAAACTGATTGATACTATCTAACTTTGTCTCATTCCTTGATTAGTCACTCAAACCGACACCTGAGCAGTCACAAAGATAGGAACATAAAAAGTCCTGGACACAACAACTTGGACACAGTAACAAAGCGAAAACAACAAAATGGTTATACAAACCAAAGCTGAAACAATTAGAAAGGATAGAACCGCGTGCTACAGCCATGAAAAATATGGCTCGTATTTTAAACATGAACTCGAAATTACACTTGCGATTTCGCTCATTCTAGCCGATGAGGTCACATCATCCTTGTAGATTACCAGCATACAATCCTTGAACAAAACAAGTTACACAGCGTACTTGAACAGTACACTCATTCTAGGGCTTATCACGTGACTTGCGACTATAATACCTAGTCCATTCAACAATCTCTCTTACCAAGCTCACTCGATGCCGATATCTAAACATGTTTGGTATTATCTTAAGATGCCAACCATAAAACAACGGTTTAATCCTCAACTTCACAATCACTCATCGGATAAGTTAAAGCGTACACCCATCAAGATACCTACATAACATAACTTCATCAACTGAAGAATCGCTCTTTCATTCTCGATTGATTAGTCTGATTGATCCTCTAAAATATATGACATAGTTGACCTTTTCAAATCATCCAAATATCTCACTTGTGAAACTTAATATACACTTGACTTCAACGAAGTCTTCCCTTATAACAATTCAATTTTCAAAATTTGTACTAGTAATGTAACCACTTCCTCGGTAAAAAATCAATACACGAACTTATTAAAACACCTTCCACAACTTTCATCTTAAAGTGGTAATTCAAACAAAACACTCACTCAAGAACTTCTGCTCATCACGTCGTCTCGGACTACTGAAATTACAAAACAGGTTGAACTTAGAACCATAACATAAGCTTTATGGAATCCAACACGAATACCGTCATGACGACTTCGGTCACGATTAGAACATTCTCCTTTATAAAACATCAATCATCTTAAAGATTTGTAGCTGCAAACCGTCACAAAATCCTATATCATCAAGACTTATCTTAGTCGCAAACTAATAATCCACGGCTATTAGTATCCGACAAAATCCATATGTTAGTAGTGAACAAATCCTTAATATTCTAGGCTTAATCAACAAGTGTCTCAAAGAAAACATGCAACATTCTTAAATAATAAATCCCAAATCGAGACATACTTGAGTTATCCGTACCAACTTACTAAACAACAACTGACGAAGTCTCTTTATAGATTGCCTCAAACTTGAATTGTCTTCACAATTCCAATCTCCCCATCATTAACATCTGCACCTTTAAGAGTTCAATGAACACAACCACATCAAACTTTAACTCACACGTCCGACAATTCTTCCTTATGAAAATCAAATCGTTCAAGGTAGCAATACACTTTTGAACTCTATGTAAATACATCTTAAGTCAAATGGAAATATCTGTCCTTTAAGGTTCTTGGTACAAAACAAAACCAAAATCAAAGCATTAAGCTAAACCCACTGGCTCAAACAAATTATTCCATTACGAAGTCAAATAACGACTTCTGACCATATCAGTCAAAGTACCCACGATCAAAAAACTTATAAAAAGATCTTCATCGAACTCACAAAGTTAATCATCCAAACAAAGAACTTCTAAACTCCGAAATAACCTCTTGAAGTCTTCTACAAGATACAAAACAAATCTTCTTTGAACCCATCCAAAAATATCACCATCTAAATTGCTTACTTAAAGCACTCAAATCCATGAGTTAAATTCCATCTTTAGAATACTCGACAAACTTTGGTCTATCTTCACTACTAATAACATAGCGCTCGGATGTTGCCATAAATCATAACTTGATGTGACAAATAATATCCATGAACACGAAATAACTCTTACTGCTACTCATGATCACGATAAAACATTCAAAATCACACAGCGCGTAGTCACACTAATGACATCAACAAATACTATGACCATACACTATCAGAAAGCATTGTCTAAACATCTTCATCACACACTAACCGTAAACAGCGGACTTCATCGATCTCGCTAAACACAAACTCAAATGGCAGTTCATCCAATTATCAATCCTCGGGCAGATACTTGTCCTCAACATCCATTCGTTCCTTCTACAAACCACACCAACTCAGGGCAACCTTTACTCTTCTCGAACAACACAAGCGGTAGCACTCGGTGACCATCGAATAAACAAACTCCACTAAACCAATCCTCAAGTTGAATCTCCAATAACTCGAACAAACATCCCAAGGATACAGTCCTGACTAGTCCCGACTAAATCCATCGAAACTTCACTTCGCACTACTGCGGTACTTCACCCGTCTTCACAAAGGCTTGGAAGAATCATAACAAGAAGCTCGCTTGCCAAAATCTTCTCATCAAAATCCAAATCGCTACAACGGTAACCATGCACCACCTTGTGCCAACATCTACTTCATACCTATTAATTTGGAAGACAAGTCTATCGACCAACACAATTCCAGACTACTATCAACAAGAGATTAAGGATGATCGGTCCCTCAATTTGTCAATGGCGATCGACAATCATGATGGTGACATAAACCATCTCTACCAACTACAATGCGTCTTCAAACTTACACTTCAAGTTAAAGGCGTAACACTCATGAGAGCTCCATCCTAAGCCTGGCGCCACGAAAGTAAAACTTCTCCCCACTTGTTTCAAACTCATCTCTGAGACAAACAATTTGAAACAAACAAGTACCGGCAGTGTTTCACACACATATCGCCTAGGAGTTAAACACACTAACACTTGGTACGACAGACCGACACCTCTGATACCACTTTGTTGTAACACCCAATTCTACCCAAAGTTTTATATGCAAAAATCGAGTAATTTTAAAATTTCATAAATTAAATCTTGAGCGTTACACCATCAAAAACAACTCACTTTAAAGCAGTTTACTTTAAAGTATAAATTTCGGATACATAGCATCGCAGGAAACATAAATTGATTCATAGAAATCAAAACATCTCCTTTATTAAACTTCCATCAAAATCATGTTTTATGAATTATGGTTCTTATTCACAAAGAATAATAATAAAAAACAACAACAACAACAAGACATAAATATTTCCCCGAGTGCTACGTATCGGCGACACCGGCTACACTAACGGACTATAGACTCGTCTTCACCTGCACGTTACCAATATATAGGTAGCAGTGAAACAAGTAAAGGGTGAGATACTCCAAACATATAATTAAAGGCATGATAATATATATATATATATATATATATATATATATATATATATATAGTAATAAAGGGTATAGATTAATAAGTGTAATTCCAACACATAATCAAAACTCACTTACTTTACTAGTCATCCTAATGTATAATCTACACTATATCACCATAACCTCATCGGCATAAGCGTCGCAACAACACGCCCTCCGTCACCACGAAATCGTCACGAGCTAATACATCACTAATTAACACGGTAGTCTTAAACAACAACATCAACCAACAACATTAAATAATGCTAGTAATATAAGCAACATAACAAATCATCACAAATTGGCTAAAGCCCGGCTTTTGGCATAAAGCCCATCATCACAAACATCATCACATCATCATCATCGCATGATAACTCAAGCATAAACATAACGACTCCATGAGACCGACTACATTATGCATGTGGTACCCATAGATTGCTACGTAATTAGGGACATGGCATAAAGCGATCTTCGCTCGGCATAAAGCCATCATCGCTTGGCATAAAGCCATCATCGCTTGGCATAAAAGCCCTCTTAACATGAAATGTATGTGACTCGACAATAAAACAACACAACACAAAAGCATCATCATCGCTCATCCAAATTGGCATAAAGCCCACATCGCCATAATTTATCCAAAACAAGATAAATATATCATCGCATCATAATTGCATTATGCAAACATCACTAATAAATTCACCAAAAGTCATGCATTCACAAATCGGAAGCATATATTAACAACATCAATTTAATCATCACATCATCATGTACAAAACATATATCATCGCATTGCATATCAACAAGTATTCATTAATAAATACACCGTCGCCAATCTTACGTTTA
The DNA here is from genome assembly GCA_021764765.1 of Vicia sativa. NCBI lineage: Eukaryota > Viridiplantae > Streptophyta > Magnoliopsida > Fabales > Fabaceae > Vicia > Vicia sativa. The sequence goes on along the minus strand of CM038796.1, from coordinate 184,110,855 downwards.
TTCAACGCATCATTAATTAATTCACTAAATTGAAAGCGGAAAATAGTCAAACACTATATTAAATCCTGGCCATTCTAACAACCGGTGATTAATCGCAATAAATTAAACGTCGAAATCGGATTGTCCATCGTGCCTTAAATCTACTAAAACACCCGTCAGGTTCATTTCTAGTAAATTGGCTTATTCGAGTCGTCCTATTAAAACTGTAATTTCAAAACTAACCTCACCACTCGTTCTACCGTCAAACTTAGCTAACGCATCAATTTCCCTAACGTTTGCCATTTTCATTCAGTTTTTATATTTTCTTGTTTTCTAGTTTTACAGGGTAGTTTTTTTCTTCACCATTTCCATTTCATTTCATTCTATAATCCAACACTACAACACTATGTAATACTCATAATCCTTACAACAAATCCAACTCTTTAAAACATTTTCAACAATCACTCCAACAAACCCTATAACTCAACTATCAATTTTTCCCACATTAAAATACAACTATCAAAACCTAATCATATGAGATAAATCAAACCCCTTACCATGGAAGCTTGGATGATCCATGGTGATGCTCTAAAGACCTCAAGCTTGCTCATGATCCTCCTCTCCTTCTCTTGCTCTTCTCCTCCCAAAACTTCTTTTCCCTCAAGTTTCTATTTTTGGTTTTGTTGGAAAATGGGAAGAAAACAAAGGAAGGGTTTTATAAGTTATGTTTCTACTAGTTTCCTCTCTTGCCTTGTTTGGCTTTGTGTATGTTGAATGGAAAAAAATAAGGAAAGTGTTTGGATGGAAAGATGAGGAAAGTGGTTTATGATAACCTTACTAGTAAACTAAGGTGTAAACCCAACTCTTTAATTAATCTCACACTCCTAATTTATTAATATAATTAATTCAATCAATTAAAATAATGTAAAATTAAACATCGGATCCGAATATTATATACGAACGAGCGGAGCGTGTGGATAAATTAATAAATATATTAATTAACACAAATATTCTCGTGCATAAAATAAATATCGATCGGTAATTAAAATATTAATATAATATAATATTAATAAAAAAGCGCGTTACATTCTTTTCAAATTACCTCCCATACTGGAATCGATAAAAGGTCTCACATTGCGTTTCACCTTTCCTTTATTGGATAAAGAAAAGTCGATGGCGACTCTTGCTATCCACAACATTTCGATAAGCATAAAACAAACAATCGACTCTCCACCGTGTTACACATAGTTACAAGGATACAGCACATTCACATGAAAATTAAGATTTATAAACAAGCAATCAATGAACATCGACAACAATCTTGAATAATCACTTTTCGAGAAGTGCTTAATTGCAAAAGTGCTTTTTCCAACTATCTTATTTTAGATTTCAACAACATAATTCAATTTGCAATGTCAATATAATTGAATTTCAATTAATTCCTCAATTAAGCTTCATTTCGATAATAAATTCTCAAGAAAAGTGATTATTCTAGAAGAAAATGCTTAATTCACAAAATCTTACCGCGAGATCAAAGAGGAGATTGAGAATAGGAGAATTTCGATGTCGAATCAAAAACCGAAGGGGAGATTGTAAGGAGGGAGTCGTGCAAGCTTGGGGAGAGAGGGGGGAAATTCTTCTTCAACCTTCTTCTAATTCTTGATGAGATTGTTGAATGTTCTTGACAAACTTGATGAAAAAGTTGAGTTTGATCATAGAGAGAATAGAGAAGTGTGTTTGTGTTGAATTTTTGACAAATGGTGAATCCCCCCAAATTATGAGAGCAAAAATTGATTTGTACTTTGGAAATAGCCTTGAGTAAATTGGACTCAAAATTGGGCCCAAATTGGCTTAATTCGATTTTAATTTCGTGAATAGTGTCAAACATCGTGATCCGTGCGAAATTTGAAATTAGGCCAACAGGAAAATTTGAATCAAAAAATCATTTAGCGATTGCAAATTTTCAGCTCGATCCAACAAGCGGTTAAGGAGATATGAATTTTTAAGTTTCACCTCACATTAAGGCATCGACACGTGCGAATTTTATTGCGCCCTAAGGAACGCCCGGACGAGGATCCTCGATCAAAATCGAAACTCAAAATATGAACGAAAGTCGAATAACGAATTTGTGAACTTTTGACACAGTCTCGTCACGATCGATAAAAATTGAGAGAGATGTGATTTTTTGAATAATGCTCATTAGATGAAATAATGGGTTCGGCTCAAATACAACTCTAAAGATCTAAATTCTAGTGTTGATCCGTAAGGAATTAGCTCTCGGCTCAAAATGAAAATTGAAGGAGACATGAGGCGGAATATTGGACACAGACCACTCAATTAGAAACTCCGTCGAGTTATGAATTTTTTAGTGTCCCGTAAACACGGTTCAGCCCAAAACTCAATTTGTTGCGCTTGCAAGATTAATTTTTCCGCAGGCTTTCTTCACACAATTAGCTCCCAACTCAAGAATGATGAAAATCGAGGCCGACTCTCTGGTCAAAATCATCAAAATACCCCACGAGCTAAGAGTTATGGATTTTGGAGCGTCACGAAACACAAAAGAAACGAATTACGCTTTATTAAGAAATAAATTGTCCGAGTCCTTCCTCGATGAATCGGCTCTCAATCACGAACATAAAACATGGAGAAAATACCAAGATGGCTCTAGTCGAAACACACTGTTTCTTCCACAACCTGAGATGTTTTTAAACTTATAGCCATGAGATCTATGATATGCATGTATGTTCATGATAATATAACTATAAGCCAAAAGGTTTAAATGAAGAGGCAAATTTTGGGGTACAAAATTTCCCTTATTCAATCATCCTTTAACCTAGAGCGAGGTTGGCTCCATCCTTCAAGCGATAAAGTGAAAGGTGATTAGTACAATGAACTCGAAACACTGCAGAATCAACTACATGTATCAACACGGAGGAAGGCGCATACGGTATCAAAAAGACAACGCGAAAAGTTTCAACTCTAAGAGGCTAGTAACCACTAGATTCAAACATAGTGTCGAACGCTGCACCATGAAATATGAACAAGTAGAACTAGACCTACAAAGAATGGATGCGACCCAATTCGAACATGTTATTGGGGGAAGAAATGGAAACATAACAATGCAAAGACTAGTAACCACTAGGCTCCAATAGTGCCAGTGCTGCACTATAAAATGGGAGCAGTATCAAACTCGAAGCTTCAAAAATTGGTTGTGACCCAATTCAAAAGCGTTATGAAGAAGAAGCTGGAAAAATAACAAAGCAAATAACTACTAGGGATCCATATAGTTCGAGTTGCACTATGAAACGGGAGCAGTATCGACTCGAACCTACAAAGAATTGGCCTCGGCTAATTCAAACGTGTTATGCCGGGGAAGAGCGGAAACATTGACGGATAAAGACTAGTAACCACTAGGCTTTATGGGATCTTAGAACTTTGTACTAAGAAGGGAAACAAGTTATGGACTTGCCTTAGGAGGATTTGGCATCGACCAAATCGACCTATGCCGGGAAGAGCTGGAAACACAACGAAGACTAGTAACCACTAGACTTCATACATGCTAGAATGTTGCAGCAAATAGGAAGCGAGTGTCTAACTCGACCTACAAAGTTAGTTGTGATCCAATTCTTACTCCAGGAAAGAAATAAGGAATAGTAAGACTAGACCTTTCGAATTCTAGAACGATGCATTGAGCAGTAACAAGTAGCGGACTTGCCCTACAAGGAATTGGCATCGATCCATCAACTTCACTAGGAAATGAAACAAAGACGTGTACTAGACTTTGTAGAATACCATAACATTGTATTAGAGGAAGGAAACAAGTGTCGCGCTTGCCTCCAAAACACAAGTATCGACGACCCTAAACATGTTGCGCCAGAAAACATGGTATCACAATAAAGAAAGTAAAGACTAGTAACCACGGACTTCACAAGGATTCAAATATGTCAAAAGACTCATCCAGTTAAGACCTTCAAATCATCAGACCTATCAAGACAAAAAGGAATATAATTGAAATTTCACACCTTTCTATTTTTCCATAATAATTGAATTTGAAATTCTTTTTGTCTGATGAGACCTAATTGGGGAAAAATAAAAAGGTATGAAATTTCAATTATATTCCTTTTTGTCTTTATTTTTCATATATTTTCTAATTATATATTAAATAGGAGATTTGATCGATCATAATTATATATTTTTTCAGGTTTGAATTGAAAACAATTAAGGGAGAATTAGACTAATATATTATTTTATTTCACTTTTTCTTTTCTATAATTAATTGGAAGAATAAATAAATGAAATTTCAAGTATATTTCTTTTTTGTCTTTATTTTTCATTTATATTTTAAATTATATATCAAATAGGAGATTTGATCAATTATAATTTAATTATTTATTTTTAGATTGAGCTACATATTTTGTTAGACGATAAGGAGAGGTTGAGCTATCATTGATTATAAAATAGAATTTTAATTGGAAACATTAATTTTGATTGAATGTATGAAGAATACTATTTCAGAGGTTATAATTATGAAAAATAACTTTTGTTTTTGTTTTTGTATAACGTTAATTAGGCAATATTAATTTTATGCATGTATATGAATTTTGTGAATTTATGACTACTTTTTGGAGAAAAATAGATATTTATTCCAAAAACCAATGAGATACAAAAGTCAATCATAAGATCATGACTACGCAAAGACAGGAAAACAAAGGCCAAACCACTAGGTTCTATGACATAACCTAGTTAACTTCTCTCAGCTCTAACCAAAATAGTGTCTATAATTTCTCTACTACCTACCTAAATATTTGAATCTTGGAAAATACACTTGTTTCTAGCACACCATACATGGTAATCTGTTTCAGCAATAGCTATTTTCATAAGCTTTCTCCTACTACCTGTCCCATGAACAATTTTGCAAATCCACTTTAACTCATCCTGCCAATTGCCCGGTTATGCTGGATGTTCAACCACAGTAGATCTTGCACCACAACTTTTAGTCTCAGTACAAGCAAAAAGAGGTGCACCACAACATTTTAGTCTCAGTACAAGCGAAAAAGAGATGGTTGTAGCTTTCCTGCTCCCCACAAAAGGATAAATTTATGATTACCTACTTATAAGTGAATGCAAATATATTATGATTTACTACTAATTAATATAAATGACTATGTTTTATTTTGGTAAAATACTTTTCACAATTCATTTTGAAAATTCAAATTAATGAAGAATATTTTCATTGCGTGTATAGCAAGACACACCATTTTTTCTACTTTACAAAATATAATTTATCGGAAAGAATTATTGGATTAGTACAAATTTTGATATAAAAATTCAAAAGTAATTAAATATATATTAAAATTTTATATCTAAAATTGGAATACACCATTTATTTTCTATTTTACAAAGTATAATTTATCTTAAAGCATTCTTCGAGTTGTACACATTTCAATATAAAAATTTAAAAACAATTAAATATATTAAAAATTTAAATTTAAAATTTGAATGTTAATCGATATTTGTATTATTTATACTAATGAAGTAGTAACAAAATTCAATTCTTTTAACAATTACTTACATCATTATAAACTACTTTTTATAAACAATATGCAATTTTGATATTTTTCCTACTAGATAATGGTTATAAGTAAAATATTTCACTTTAAATTTAGACAATAACAAAAAAACTTGAACAAGTTGATCTCAATATTTTGAAGTTGTCATTCATATATATTCATTAACAACTTGCAGAACTTAAAATAACAATGAGACGTGCTACAAATTCTCCAATTAAAAAAACTCAATCTTCATAATAGATATTGGGTAACTATTTTTTATTATCCTTATTATTTTTTTAAATATTATTTTCTAATCAGTCATAGTTTACAAGATATTAATGATTCATGATGAAAAGATAAGAATGAAGTGGAGAATAGAATATTTTAAGTTGTGATTCGCATCTCTTTAAAGAATATTCATTAAAAACAAGATAAAGTAATTGACAACTCAATATAAACTTATATGAGACAACAATTATGAATATTTACATTTTTGTCTTTTCTATTGCAACAATTATAATTTATTTTACATATTTTTAATATATAGACATGTTAAATAACAATGGGTTCATAAAATATTATAAATCTCTTAAGTGTCATTTTTCTATATTATTTTCTCTCGTCTTTACACTAAAAAATGCTCATTAGCAACGTGAAAGTCACATAACAATTTGAAAAATCACGTCACAAACAAAAAGCGTGGGTATTTATGTCTTTGAAGAACAAGTGGCAAACTTGTTATGACGTGTTTCCATGTCACAAAATTGTGACGTGGTATTCACGTCGCAACCTAGTTATATGGGGAACATGCAAATGGCGATGAACCACTACAACTTTAGTAGCGACATGAAACATGTCACAACTTTGTGACATGTAACCGTCGCTATCTTTTACATTTTTTTAATTAATTACTAATAATTATTTTTATATTAATTAATTTATATAATAAAACTTATATGATAAAATTTATATAATATAATAAAAATTATATAATAAAATTTATATAATAAAATAATTATAATAAAATTATATAATTATATATTCATCTAATAAAATTTTATAAAATAAATTCATATAATAAAATTTTATATAATTAAATTCATATAAATCCAATGTTGGAAAGTCGTTAATGGTCCACATCAAGGCAGCTCGCAATGTAAAGTTTTGTTTACGGGATATATCATAAGTTCATTCTCCAATTCACACCCTCTTCAAATCATCAATTAAAGGTTGTAAGTACACATCAATTCCGACTATTAGACTGTACGGGCCTGGTATGACGCACGTCAAAAACATGTATGGTTTTGTCATGCACATCTCATGAGGGAGGTTGTAAGGGGTTACAATAAGTGGACAACAAGAATACACACTTCCCGACGCATACGATGGGCAAAACCATCGAGCATAATCAAGCCCGACATTTCTAGATTCTGACAAAATATGGATGTGTCCGATCAAATTGCCGAATATGGGGTCATAGTGCTGAATTTGTTTGTTTTTATGATGCCAAGTCATTTGACTTGCATTGTGCATCAAGTAAACATTATTTTCAACCTTGGTATTATCGGAAGATAAAACATGGATTTTCTTGCTACACGCTTTTGCTTCTAGCGGCTCTCTTCGAACTTGATATCTTGACTATTATAAACTTACACTCTCTAACGATCCATCTTGAGTACCAAACTCATTGTCATAAAATAACATGCAACCGTTAATGCAACGGTCAATCTTTCTTACTTTTAAACCCGACTTGACACCCACTTCTTTGCATCATAATAACTTGTAGGCAAGTTGTCTTTCGTTGGGGTGGAGTCTAAGATTATTTTTACGAAAAGTTCCGCATAATCGATCGTAAACATTCCAATTTGACTTGGCGGCCAATAATCTCACATATTGATAGCTTTGAGTCTGACCCTCAAACAACGTATTCATCTCATTCAACAATTGATAAAATCTTTGCGCTTCCTCATTCGGCTCTTCCTGTCAAAATCTTCGTGTTCATCATATGTCACGTTCATACCAAAAGCATCCTCAACCATCTCACCGATCAGATTAAAGTTCTCCTCATACTCCATAAGCGGTCGACTATTCTTCACCATTATACGTCCAAACCCAATAATTTTCAATGAAACCCCTTCTATGCAAATGACGTGTTACTTCCTCGGGTCACTAATTATTGGTCTACATTCACATTTAAGATAGAGACACCTAACCCTCCTTCTCTTCGACAACGTTATTGAAAATGCCCACTTGATAAATCCATCAATTCTTACTATAAAATTGGGTTTAAGTCCACTTCTTCCTTGATATGTTCTATCGCATCCAACTACGATAATCCGATAATATTCCATTCGCACATTTATACAATCATTATCTTTTTCATTAGAAATATTAATCAACTTAATAATATTCTAAACGTATACTATTTAATATTTACTATTCTTAAAATATTATTTTTGTTTTAACTATTAAACATGTACCATATAAATATATATTATATATATTAAAAGTACGAACTATAATATATATATATATATATATATATATACTACATATTAAAACATAATATATTATAATTTTTTAATAAAACTATTTTTATAAAATATATACAAAAATTTAATTATAGTTTGTTTATATTTCTATTATACAAAAAATATAATTCTATTTTAAAAAATTTAATATAAACATAAAAATCTATTTTAATACATAAAAATATTATGTTCTTTAAAAAATTTAATACAAACATAAAAATGTTCTCCTTTTATAATCTATTTTCATAATATTAAAGTAGATTCTATACATAAAAATATTCTCTTTTTAATATAAACATAAAAAGTTATTTTTCTATACATAAAATTCTATTTTTATTTATAAATATATAAATTTTCGTTTTAATTATTTTTAATATATTTTATATTCTATTTTAAAATGTAAAAATCTATTTTCAATACATAAAAATATTTTGTTTTTAAAAAATTTAATACAAACATAAAAATTTATTTTCTATCATAAAAATATTCTCTTTTAAATAAAATATTTTCTAAAATAGATTTTGTTTTCTATAAATAAAATAAACATATATTTTATTTATAAATACAAAAATTTATGTTTTCTATACACATATTTATTAAAAATATAATAAATATAATATATTTTGTAATATATAATTTATATTATGTTTTAAAATATATTACTTTAAAATATATATATATATATATATATATATATATATATATATATATATATATATATATATATATATATATATATATATATATATATATATATATATATATATCATATTCTGTTTAAAATATAATTTTTGTTTCTATTTATAAACATTATAATATAAATCAAATTAAACCTAAATATATAATAAAAATAAAAATTAAATTAAACCTATATATATAATAAAATAAAAATCAAATTAAACCTAATTAATAACCAAATAAATCAGAATAAAAACAAATTAAAAATAAATTACAAAAATACTCTACTTTAAACTCCTTCAATGTCCTTCAATCTTTTAGTACAAAAATCTTGTTCTTCACTATTCTTCAATCCTCTTTCAAATGATAGCTTGAACAAAAAAATAGAATTAAAATTTAGTTACCTGTTAGAAGAAAATTTGGAGAGGAGTTGAGTTAATTTGAGTTGAGACAGGGTGTGTGACACCCCGATTTAATTCAAATATTAAATAAGTGAAAATTTAATTATTTATTTAATTAAAGTCTTAAGTATTAATTTTATTTGGATTAATTGGATCATTTAAGAAAGAAAGGATTGGGTGTGCGAGTAATTAGTGAGTATGAGGATTAAATTACTCTACTTTACTAATTATTATTATTTCATTTTATTTGGAATAAATAAAGGAACATTAAAAGGAATATAAAAAGGAAAAGAAAGGAAAAATAGGTTTTTTGAAAAAAAAAAGCTATTATACGTGGAATTGGAGAGAAGAGGAAAAGAGAGGAAAAGCCGACGCCGAGAGAAATCGAAGATCATCGCGAGGTAAGGGGTGATTTCGTTCGGTTAATATGCTTTATGGGTTTTGGGAATCAAAGGGATAATTGGGTATGTTAGGAAGTTTGAATGTTGATGATTATAAGTTATGGAAATAAACTCTATTTTGTGTCGGTGTTTGGAATTAGGATCATTTGTATGTCAAATAATTGATAGGAATGAATAAACCATGTTGTGTGATGTTATAATGGTGTGAAATGATCATGAAATAGTGTTCCTAATGTCCCAATTCGTACTTGAAAGTTTGGAAATGATAATGGGTGCAAAATCTTTGTCAAAGTTGTCAGAAAATGATGTTATAGGACGTGGGAACCGGTTCCTGTGGGGAAACCGAGTTCCCGTGTTAAATGGCCAAAATCGATTTTACACTCGGAACGGTTCCTCATAGGTAGGAACCGGTTCCCATACAAAACCGGGAGCGAGTATTTTCTAAAATTTCTAAAACTTTAAAATTCATATTTTCTAAACCGTAAGTCCGATTCAGTGCCGTTTTCGGTGTTATTTCTTAAATTTAAAATACTACCTTTTGAAAAGAAAAATATTCTTTGCTAAAATTATTTTAAAAATAGTTGAGCTCCGATTTTGAAAAGAGTGATTAGTTAAGGATAATGGGAAACTATTACAGATGGTCCGAGTTAGGATGAGTTATTAATGCTTGCTATGTTGTATCTTGATATTCATTGTGATTGAATGTGATACGTTGGTGATTGGCAATAAGTGAATTATGTTGGGATCGTAATCTATGAATTGGTTTAGATTGTTTGACAATTTGAATGGAGATTGACGTTCATGTGATGTTTCTTTCCCTTGTGGTTTATTCATGATTGTATTGGTATCATGTGTTATTGTTATTATATCTTGTGATAGACTTGATTGAAGAGTAGCGTTTGGCATGTTTATGCTTTGTGATAATTTAATTTATGATTATGTTGTTATCATGTGATAGATTGGTATTGGTATTTATGTGGAATCATGTTGTTATCATATTCCGTTGAATTGATGTGCATGCTTTTATGATGCATGCATGAGCATTTGTTAAATTGGTTCATTCCCATTGTGCGGAAGTGAACTGGCAGAGCCAATAGACTTACCTGGTGCAGAGGTAGTGAGGCTAGATTCTTGACCCGGTGGTTATGGGCGAATCAGAGATTGGATTCTTGACTCAGTGTTCTGGGCGAATCATGGATATACACTGTCTTTCCACATGTAAACGGAGGTGGGTGAACTCGGTTCACGTTTTGGTACCACATGCATAGAGTCTGCATTGCATATGGGATTGTAACATGCTAGGATGGATTCCAAATGTTGCAATTTCCATTGTTTGTTATATACATGTTCATTGTGTGAGCGCCTTGTGAATTGATTATGATTTGTGTTTGGTTAATGGACTAACGATCCGATTATTCTGCATTTTAAAACGTATAATGCATGTTATATTGAATTGAAATCTCACCCTTACTTTAACAATTTCGATCCGAAGTGATTAGCTTGGAGTTGGTGAGGATAGCTCTAGATTCGAGTCGCTTAATTAGTCCGCGTGTCGTTGTCGTGCTCGTAGATGTAACCTTTGGAAACGGTTGTTTGAATCCTTTAATGGATATTTTTAATGGTTTTGAATCATGTTTTGATGTTATGTCCTGGAATAATTATGGATGTTGTATTCGGGATCCGTTATGTTTCATTTCCGCTGTTAAACATAACCTTAAGTATGTTTCATTTAATGAATTTTCTTCAGTGAAAGCATGACAACTGTTTTGAATTATATTTAAAAATTGTGATGCCTCTTGAAATGTGTTATATACTCTGATTATTATTTATAAAATCGCGGGTAATTAGAAGGGGTGTTACAATAGTGGTATCAGAGCATAGTCGGTCGTTGTGACCAGTGTCTTAATGTCATTATCCCTTGTACGCGACAAGTGTGTACAACACATCGGTACTTGTTGCCTTCGATCGATTATTGCGGGAGTAGTGTGAAACTAAGTGGGGAAGAGATGCTTCCCGGATATGTTCCGATTGAAGTCATTGGTGCGAGTTCTTGCTTGAAAAGACAAAAGTGTGGTTAAATTTTGGAATCATTTGGACCATGAGTCATAGTTGGAAGCATAAAGGTGAGTACGATTCTGAGAACAGAAAGTGTTGGTAATGATGGTTTATACTTCAGTATGATTATCGGATGTCTATTGACAAATTGAGGACTTGATCACCCTTAATCTCTTGTTGATAGTAGACGGAATCGTATTGGATGGTATAAATTGTCTTACTATCTAAGTGGGGCATAAAGTGATGAATACGAATGAAGTGTGATAGAAGCTTGTGAACCATATGAGTGGACGAAGACTCTAATAAGGATAATGAATTGAGATGGATGGTTGAGTTGCGTAGATATTAATGATGGTGTTGTAGTGTTTGTGTCGTATTCTTGACGGAAGTGAAAGGAAAATCTAAGAGTGATGAATTACTAATGAAGAATTGTTTTGAGATTGTTCGAGTAAGTTGGATTGCTGGTGGATGGATTTCCAGTGTTTCGGAAGATGTTAGTGAGCTACCACACGAGAGAAGTGGAGTTTGCTAGATTTGATTTACGGAACTAGTCGGTGTCGATGGCGCCTTATCGCATGTCGGCACTTTGTCCGAGTTGAAGAAACAGTTGGAAGAAGAGTTACTTGAGAAGAATTTTTCGGCCTAGTGTTTCACCGTGGGGTCTTGTGTGTTGTTGGTTAAAAAGAAGGAAGGAACAATGAGATTGTGTGTTGACTACGCAATTGAGTAAAGTAACAATCAAGAATCGGTATCCATTGCGAGGATTGATGATTTGATGGATCGATTATCGGAGCTTGTGTATTTAGTAAAATTGGTGCGAGGTGCGGATATCATCAGTTCGTGTTAAGGCGGAGGATATTCGTAAGAGATTTAGGACGGGGGTATGGATAATGGTGTCCCAGTTAGGTGTGAGTTCTAATGTTCCCTGGGAATAATAGCGACTCATCGTTTGAGCAAGATGTTGGATTAGCTTGAGGCTATTCTTGGGTTGAATGTTTGAAGTGAAACCAAGTGATTATGAATCGTTTTGATGAGTCGATGCATATTCTTGGCCTAGAAGATATTTGGTAATTAAGAGGGATGACTCTTAGAAGATGAAGGTGTGGTTGAAATGTTGCAACTTCCGGTTGATCGTGAAGTTGTCGATTGAGTTACCCCTGTGTTCTTGAAAAGATTAATTGTGTCGGTGTCAATGGTTGATATAAAGTATGCAATGATGTGAATTGGTTATTGGAATTGTAACTTGGCGCAATTAATCATGGTGAATGATGTGTGTATGCGTTGAAGTTAGCATCTCAAATTTTGCATTCTATGATGTTTTGAGATTTTTTCACTCACAAGGTGAGAAATCGATTACCTATCACGAATTGATTTCCGAAGGCGACTGACATTTTGAAACTTGTAAAATCCATAACTTCAGTTTTGGATGTCCGAATTGAGTTTCATTTGAAGTGTTGGAAAGATAATGTGATGAACTTTGTTTTATAAATGGTTCCAAGCAAGTAATTTATTTATCGTGTAGTGATGGTTGAGGAGAGTAGTTGTTATTAATGTCGATCTGGGTACAAAACTTATTTCTATGACACCGTACAAGACGTCAACTTTAGAGATAATAAATTGAAGAAGCTATTGGAGGATGCTCAGAGAAATAGACTTGTAAAACCAAGTGTATTGTTTTGGGATTCTGATTGTGAGAAAGGATTCCAAGAGTTGAAGGAAGGTTGACTAGTGCTCAATTCTAATTTTTCCGAATCCGACAGAATCTTCCGTGGTGTATTGTGATGCGTCACTGATGGAATTAGGTGGTGTTTTGATGCAAGATAGGCAGGTTGTGGCTTATGCTTCAAGACAGTTTGGTTCGTGAATTGGATTTAGTGGGACAATTCAGAGACTTAAGTTTAGTATGCGAAACTACTCCGAATAGTGTGAAATTGGGCATGTTGGGCGACTAGTGGTATTTTGGAAGAGATTCGAAATGGACAGAAATCTGATGTTTGGGTTGGTGGATAAACTGACATTGATTAACCAAGGTCAAGGAGGTGAGTTCCGAATTGATGAGAATGGCGTTATGAGATTTGGTGATAGAATGTGTGTTCCGGATGTTCCGAGATTAGGAAGAGTATCATGGAAGAAGGACACCGTAGTGGTATTCATTCGGTGCTACTAAGATGTATCATGATTTGAAGAAATCATTTTGGTGGTGCGAATGAAAAAGAAATTCCGAGTTTGTGTATGCATGTTTGGTTTGTCGAAATCGAAGATTGAACATCGTGTGGATTGATGGAACCGTTATCATTTGAATGGAAATGGGATGGCATTTCATGGATTTGTGTGTTTGCCGCGACGGTGAAGAATTGTGATTCTATTTGGGTTATTGTCGATTGACAAAATCGCTCACTTTATTCGATAAGAATGGATTATCCGATGGAGAGGTTGGCGAATGTATGTTGAGAAGATTGTAAGTTTGCAGGTATTCCGTCTAGCATTGTGTCGGATCGAGATCCGAGGGTTACGTTAAGTTCGGACAGGATTGCGGAAGCTCGGGTACTAAGTTACGATTGAATTCGCGTATCATCCGCAGAGCGGATGGTCGACGGAGAGACGATTCAATCGTTAGAAGATTTGTTGAGGGCTTTGTGTTAGAAAGGTGGAGCTTGGGATAGCTATTTACCGTTGATAGTTTACCTACAACAATAGTTTTCATTCGAGCATCGGTATGGCTCCGTTTGAGGCATTGTATGGTAGGAGATGTCGGACACCGTTGTGTTGGTACGAATATGGAGAAAGTGTTGTGATTGGACCGGAGATTGTTCAATAAACTTCAGAAAAGATCAAGATGATTCTGAAGAAGATGAGAACTTCTCAGAGTCGTCAGAAAAGTTATCATGATAAGAGGAATCTTGAGTTTAATGAAGGAGACAATGTGTTCATGAGAGTTACTCCAATGACTGGTATTGGTCGAGCCTTGAAGTCAAAGAAGTTGACTCGCTTTATTGGTCCGTTTGGATTACCAAGAGAGTTGGGAAAGTTGCTTATCAGATCGCTTACCGCACTTGCGAATTTGCATGATGTTTTCCGGTATCTCGGTTGAGGAGGTACATTGCGGATCCGTCTCATGAGATTCAAGTAGATGATGTTCGTGCGGGATAATTTGTTGTTGAGCGTTACTGCGAGAGGATCGAAAAGTGAAGCAATTGCGGTAAAGAGATATGGTGAGAGTAGCTTGGGGAGGACCAATGTAGGAAATGTAACTTGGGAGCTGGAGAGTCGATGAAGGACTCGTACCACAGACTGTTCGTCTAGGTATGTTTTCGGACGAAAACTCTTTTAGTGGGGAGAGTTGTGACACCGATTTAATTCAAATATTAAATAAGTGAGAATTTAATTATTTATTTAATTAAAGTCTTAAGTATTAATTTTATTTGGATTAATTGGATCATTTAAGAAAGAAAGGATTGGAGGTGTAATTAGTGAGTATGAGTAGTAAATTACTCTACTTTACTAATTATTATTATTTCATTTTATTTGGAATAAATAAAGGAACATTAAAAGGAATATAAAAAGGAAAAGAAAGGAAAATAAGTTTTTGGAAGAAAAAAGCTATTATACGTGGAATTGGAGAGAGGAAAAGAGAGGAAAAGCGGCGAGAGAAATCGAAGATCATCGCGAGGTAAGGGTGATTTCGTTCGTTTAATATGCTTTATGGGTTTGGGAATCAAAGGGATAATTGGGTATGTTAGGAAGTTTGAATGTTGATGATTATAAGTTATGGAAATAAACCCTATTTTGTGTCGTGTTTGGAATTAGGATCATTTGTATCAAATAATTGATAGGAATGAATAAACCATGTTGTGTGATGTTATAATGGTGTGAAATGATCATGAAATAGTGTTCCTAATGTCCCAATTCGTACTTGAAAGTTTGGAAATGATAATGGGTGCAAAATGCTGTCAAAAGTTGCAGAAAATGATGTTATAGGACGTGGGAACCGGTTCCCTGTGGGGAGGAACCGAGTTCCCAGTATTAAATTGGCCAAAACTGGGATTTTTACACTCAGGAACCGGTTCCTGTATAGGTAGGAACCGGCTATACAAAACCGGAGGGAGTATTTTCTAAAATTTCTAAAACTTTAAAAATTCATATTTTCTAAACCGTAACTCCGATTCGAGTGCCGTTTTCGGCGTTATTTCTTAAATTTAAAATACTACCTTTTGAAAAGAGAAAAATATTCTTTTGCTAAAATTATTTTAAAAATAGTTGAGCTCCCGATTTTTGAAAAGAGTGATTAGTTAAGGATAATGGGAAACTATTACGAATGGTCTGAGTTACCGGATGAGTTATTAATGCTTGCTATGTTGTATCTTGATATTCATTGTGATTGAATGTGATACGTTGGTGATTGGCAATAAGTGAATTATGTTGGGATCGTAATCTATGAATTGGTTTAGATTGTTTGACAATTTGAATGGAGATTGACGTTCATGTGATGTTTCTTTCCCTTGTGGTTTATTCATGATTGTATTGGTATCATGTGTTATTGTTATATGCTGGTGATAGACTTCTTGATTGAAGAGTAAGCGTTTGGCATGTTTATGCTTTGTGATAATTTAATTTATGATTATGTTGTTATCATGTGATAGATTGGTATTGGTATTTATGTGGAATCATGTTGTTATCATATTCCGTTGAATTGATGTGCATGCTTTTATGATGCATGCATGAGCATTTGTTAAATTGGTTCATTCCATTGTGCGGAAGTGAACCGGCGAGCCAATAGACTTACCTGTGCAGAGGTAGAGGCTAGATTCTTGACCCGGTGGTTATGGGCGAATCAGAGATTGGATTCTTGACTCAGTGTTCTGGGCGAATCATGGATATACACTGTCTTTCCACATGTAAACGGAGCGGTGGGTGAACTCGGTTCACGTTTTGGTACCACATGCATAGAGTCTGCATTGCATATGGGATTGTAACATGCTAGGATGGATTCCAGTGTTGCAATTTCCATTGTTTGTTATATACATGTTCATTGTGTGAACTGCCTTGTGAATTGATTATGATTTGTGTTTGGTTAATGGACTAACGTATCCGATTATTCTGTTGCATTTTAAAAACGTATAATGCATGTTATATTGAATTGAAATCTCACCCTTACTTTAACAATTTCAGATCTGCAGTGATTAGCGCTTGAGTTGGTGAGGATAGCTCTAGATTCGAGTCGCTTAATTAGTCCGCGTGTCGGTGTCGTGCTCGGTAGATGTAACAGGAAAGGTTGAATCCTTTAATGGATATTTTTAATGGTTTTGAATCATGTTTTGATGTTATGTCCTGGAATAATTATGGATGTTGTATTCGGGATCCGTTATGTTTCATTTCCGCTGTTAAACATAACCTTAAGTATGTTTCATTTAATGAATTTTCTTCAGTGAAAGCATGACAACTGTTTTGAATTATATTTAAAAATTGTGATGCCTCTTGAAATGTGTTATATACTCTGATTATTATTTATAAAATCGCGGGTAATTAGAAGGGGTGTTACAATAGTGGTATCAGAGCATAGTCGGTCGTTGTGACCAATGTCTTAATGTCATTATTCCTTTGTACGCGACAAGTGTGTACAACACTGTCGGTACTTGTTGCCTTTCTGATCGATTATTGCAGGAGTAGTGTGAAACTAAGTGGGGGAGAAGAGATGCTTCCCGGATATGTTCCGATTGTAAGTCATTAGTACGAGTTATTGCTTGAAAAGACAGTGCAAGTGTGGTTAGAGCTGTTGGAATCATTTGGACCACGAGTCATAGTTGGGCGCAAAAGGTGAGTACGATTCGAGAATGAAAGTGTTGGTAATGATGGTTTATACTTCATATGATTATCGGATGTCTATTGACAAATTGAGGACTTGATCACCCTTAATCTCTTGTTGATAGTAGGCGGAATCGTATTGGATGGTATAAAATTGTCTTACTATCTAAGTGGGGCATAAAGTGATGAATACGAATGAAGTGTGATAGAAGCTTGTGAACCATATGAGTGGACGAAGACTCTAATAAGGATAATGAATTGAGATGGATGGTTAGAGTTGCGTAGATATTAATGATGGTGTGTAGTGTTTGTGTCGTATTCTTGACGGAGTGAAAGGAAAATCTAAGAGTGATGAATTACGGTAATGAAGAATTGTTTGAGATTGTTCGAGTAAGTTGGATTACGATGGTGGATGGATTTCGAAGTGTTTCGGAAGATGTTAGTGAGCTACCACCGGAGAGAAGTGGAGTTTGCTATAGATTTGATTTACGGAACTAGTCGGTGTCGATGGCGCCTTATCGCATGTCGGCACCGAATTGTCCGAGTTGAAAAGCAGTTGGAAGAGTTACTTGAAGAATTTTTCGGCCTAGTGTTTCACCGTGGGGTCGCCAGTGTTGTTGGTTAAAAAGAAGGAAGGAACAATGAGATTGTGTTGACTATGCAATTGAGTAAAGTAACAATCAAGAATCGGTATCCATTGCAGGATTGATGATTTGATGGATCAGTTATGGAGCTTGTGTATTTAGTAAAATTGGTCTGAGGTCTGGATATCATCAGATTCGTGTTAAGGCGGAGGATATTCAGAAGACTGTATTTAGGACGGGGGTATGGATAATGGTGTCCCAGTTAGGTGTGAGTTCTAATGTTCCCTGGGAATAATAGCGACTCATCGTTTGAGCAAGATGTTGGATTAGCTTGAGGCTATTCTTGGGTTGAATGTTTGAAGTGAAACCAAGTGATTATGAATCGTTTTGATGAGTCGATGCATATTCTTGGCCTAGAAGATATTTGGTAATTAAGAGGGATGACTCTTAGAAGATGAAGCTGGTGTGGTTGAAATGTTGCAACACTTCCGGTTGATCGTGAAGTTGTCAGATTGAGTTACCCTTTGTGTTCTTGAAAAGATTAATCGTGTCGTGTCAATGGTTGATATAAAGTATGCAATGATGTGAATTGGTTATTGGAATTGTAACTGACGCAATTAATCATGGTGAATGATGTGTTGCAGTGCGTTGAAGTTAGCATCTCAAATTTTGCATTCTATGATGTTTTGAGATTTTCACTCTCACAAGGTGAGAAATCGATTACCTATCACGAGGAATTGATTTCCGTCGACAGCATTTTTCGAAAACTTGTAAAATCCATAACTTCAGTTTTGGATGTCTGAATTGAGTTTCATTTGAAGTGTTGGAAAGATAATGTGATGAACTTTGTTTTATAAATGGTTCCAGCACTTGTAAGTAATTTATTTATCGTGTAGTGATGGTTGAGGAGAGTCGGAGTTGTTATTAATGTCGTTCTGGGTACAAAACTTATTTCTATGACACCGTACAAGACGTCAACTTTAGAGATAATAAATTGAAGAAGCTATTGGAGGATGCTCAGAGAAATAGACTTGTAAAACCAAGTGTATTGTTTTGGGATTCTGATTGTGAGAAAGGATTCCAAGATTTGAAGGGAAGGTTGACTAGTGCTCCAATTCTAATTTTTCCGAATCCGACAGAATCTTCCGTGGTGTATTGTGATGCGTCACTGATGGAATTAGGTGGTGTTTTGATGCAAGATAGGCAGGTTGTGGCTTATGCTTCAAGACAGTTTGGTTCGTGAATTGGATTTAGTGGGACAATTCAGAGACTTAAGTTTAGTATGCGAAACTACTCCGAATAGTGTGAAATTGGGCATGTTGAAGCTGACTAGTGGTATTTTGGAAGAGATTCGAAATGGACAGAAATCTGATGTTTGGGTTGGTGGATAAACTGACATTGATTAACCAAGGTCAAGGAGGTGAGTTCCAAATTGATGAGAGTGGCGTTATGAGATTTGGTGATAGAATGTGTTCGGATGTTCTTGAGATTAGGAAGAGTATCATGGAAGAAGGACACCGTAGTGGATTGAGTATTCATTCTGGTGCTACTAAGATGTATCATGATTTGAAGAAATCATTTTGGTGGTCCTGGAATGAAAAGGAAATTGCCGAGTTTGTGTATGCATGTTTGGTTTTGTCGAATCAAGATTGAACATCGGTGTCGGGATTGATGGAACCGTTATACTGTTTGAATGGAAATGGGATGGCATTTCTATGGATTTGTGTCTGTTTGCTGCAGACGGTGAAGAATTGTGATTCTATTTGGGTTATTGTCGACCGATTGACAAAATCTGCTCACTTTATTCCGATAAGAATGGATTATCCGATGGAGAGGTTGGCGTAATCATGTTGAGAAGATTGTAAGTTTGCGGGGTATTCCGTCTAGCATTGTCGGATCGAGATCAGGGTTCGTTAAGTTCGACAGGATTGCAGGAAGCTCTGGTACTAAGTTACGATTGAATTCCATGTCATCCAGCGGCAGATGGTCGACGGAGAGGACGATTCAATCGTTAGAAGATTTGTTGAGGCCTTTGTGTTAGAGAAAGGTGGAGCTTGGGATAGCTATTTACCGTTGATAGAGTTTACCTACAACAATAGTTTTCATTCGAGCATCGGTATGGCTCCGTTTGAGGTATTGTATGGTAGGAGATGTCGGACACCGTTGTGTTGGTCTGCGATACGGAGAAAGTGTTGTGATTGGACGGAGATTGTTCAACAAACTTGAAAAGATCAAGATGATTTCGGAAGATGAGAACTTCTCGTCGAGAAAAGTTATCATGATAAAGAGGAGGAAAGATCTTGAGTTTAATGAAGGAGACCATGTGTTCATGAGAGTTACTCAATGACTAGTATCGTCGAGCCAAGTCAAAGAAAGTCTTAGTGGTTGTTAGTCACGACGATTGTCTGTAGATTGTGTCAGTTTGGTTATAGTGGATTAAGTCCTTGAGTTCAAGGCAAAATCACCTTGGTAGGGTTATTGGACTAGCTTGTGAGTTTCTTAAGTGAACCAAGATATATCATGTGTCCTTTAATCTTGCTTATGGTTTACTGTTTATGCTTCCACAACGTATTCAGAAGCATCACTTAACGCAATAGTATTAAGAGACGAAAGTTTGTCAAGAGTGAAAAACCCAATTCAAACTCCCATTTTTATGTTTTCTCACACCTTTAATATGGGCCTTGCATGTCAATTGAACCAACAAATAGTATCAAACTCGTCATCGACAAGGCACAACAATTCTGGATCGAATCTATTACCTTAACTTTCATAACACGCCAAATTTTCACTTTCTCCCTCCATTGACTTCTCGTAAGGGTCATTACCCTCTTGTCCTTGATTGATGGAGTGACATACTTTTGAGGGAGTATTTCCTTTTCCCATATCTTTGACGTTCTATTTTCTCATATTTTTTCGGAAATAGATTCTCTTTAATCAGAAGTGACTCTTGAAATGATTTCAGCCCTTAAAAATTGAAATGTATATATGATAAAACTTTGTTTTTGATTTACATCCATAAGATATTTTTCCAATGGCTTAGATTTAGCTGACTGCAGGGGATCCTGGCCCTATCTTTTCCGCCCTAAATTCCATCACCATCATAACTTTTTTTCCTTTGAACACTACCAATGCTTTGTCCAGATTTTCTGCCCTTCCCTCCGTCGCACCAGTGCTATTATGACTATGTTTTACCACAGAACCTAACGAATCTGCATCACCTACTTGATCTATCCACGCGCTATTAGATTCTGATTCCTTTGGTATAACGATTCATTTTAGATTGTGCATGTCTTCAACGATTTTAACTCCGAAGACGCTATCGTTAATCTCCACGTTGAAAGCTTCGTTCAATACCATGCAATACTTTGTCTGAACCAAAATCCTAGCCACGTCCATATTCTGTTTCTTCCTTGTTTCGTCGTCTGAACAAACATACTTCCCAATTGGTGAAGTGCTGAATTCAAAGAACTTTGGATACCATCCTTGGCAAGGTATGCCAAAACAACGTAACAAAGTTAATATTTTGTTATCATTTTAAATATTGGCAATAACAATGCAGAAAAGAATGAAAGAAGTTTGTTATAACAAAATGTAATATCTCTTCTAAGTAAGATTCAAACTCACTCTGCATGAAAGAAATTTCATATCAGCGCATCAATCCTATCATGAGATAATATCAATTTGCACACAACATATAATTCACAATCTACTTTTTTTAATTTATGTTACAGAAATGACTTGCTCCTCCATATTCACTTGTTCTAGAAATTACAAACTAAAAATAAAATTGAACACACATATTTATAATATAACACACCAACTAGATAACATGATTGATGCATATCATATATCATTGTTATAATTCATATGTCATTCCTACTTTGAGAAGTCTCTTATGTGGGATTGCAATGGATTGTTCTCCCTGTCTAAAGTTCTTCCTCAAGAAGCTATAAGCATAGTTCACAACAATCTTATTCAAAATGGAAGAATCTGGATGAGCCATTACCTCGACTTCACCTATCATATACACCACACCTCTTTCCATTGCTTTGTCTATAAACTTAATTTCCTCTTCAGGTCCTTGAATCATAGGTGTATCATTGAAATTTGATCTAATTGAATCCAATGACACACGAGACACACCAACATCTTCCATTTGATCATTCTCATTAGTAGAAACAGGCACTACTAATTCTTCACTTGTTGCTGCTTCTACATTAGTAGTAGTAGTATTGCCTTCATTAACCTTAAGCATGAAATTCTCTTGTTGAATGAAATCCTTGAGATTTTGTATTAATTGTGACTCAAACTCCACGGGTTCCTCAAGCGCATCATTGTAACCGCCTCACAACACATCGGAAAATTCTATACTCTCTCGGCTCCACTTGTCGAAACAAAACCGCTCTTCCGGCAACTCTATTAACTGGAACAGTCTTGATAGAAACAAAGACAACGACAGAATGAATCGACGGAACACTAGCAACAAAGTGGGGAATATCGGTGGAATTCCTTGTACGAGCTCAGAGTATAGAAGTCCAATTCAGGAACTCTATGCACATCTGCATTATTAGCCAATTCTTTCAAATACTCGGTTGAAACTTTGTTCTTGAGTTCAAACATGTATCTTTCCTTGTGCACATAATGCCAAATTCCCATAATCATTGTCAAAACAAAGCTAGCACAATTGGAAAGTACCCTCCTCCTGTGAACTTGGTTAGTTGAGATGTGAAATAAAGAATCTCAGTGAAACCAAATACACCAAAGAAAAGGATAACCATCCATAAACTCTTCTTCCATATAACAAGCATTATAAGTGAAACCAATGTTGTTGTAATCAACATATCACCAATAACTGCAATACCATATGCATGACTAATCTTTTCGGTGGTTTTGAAGGCAACGCAAACTACAATACATCCAAGCATGAACATGTAGTTGATCTCTGGAATATACAATTGACCTTGATGCTTGGTTGATGTATGAACAACCCTAACCCTAGGAAAACAACCTAGACTTAGGGCTTGTGATATAATAGAAAATGCTCCTGAAATCATAGCTTGGCTAGCAATAATGGCAGCACCAATAGCCACAACAAATGTAGGCCAGTATAAAGGGTCTGCAAATTATTCATTCACATTAATTAATAAAATGGAAATTTGATTAATTAATTAATTGAGATTAATTAAAATGAATGAAATTAATTAATTACCTGGTATACTGTCATAGAAAGTGTTGGAAACTTTATCAGGAAACTCTGTTAGATATGCTGCCTGACCAACATATGCAGCCAATATGGCAGGAATGTAACAAAAGAAAACTTATCTGCATACATATGTACATTATTATTATTATTTTATTATGATGTATAATGTTGATAAATTACAAAAGTACTATAATTTGATTTACTTACTTGAATGGCTCTAACATTAAAGTGACCCAAATCAGCAAACATGGCCTCAGATCCTATGATTATGTGTAAAACATATATCTTAGTTAGAATTATAGAAGATTATTTAATTAACTAAGTAAATGTTATCGTTAATAAATAATAATAATCACCTGTTATACACAGGAAGACCCCACCTAATGATATCCAACCTTCTTTACCATTTCTTTTGAAGTAATCAACTATATATATAGGATTAAAAGCTTTTAATACTCCAAAGTCATGTTTAAACAAATTATAGATACCAATTCCACCTATAAATAAAAACCATACTAAAATAATTGGAGCAAATAAAGCTCCAACTTTATCAGTACCAAACCGTTGCACAGAAAATAACACCACCAAAATTGCTACGGTAATTCCCACAACAGCATCTGAAAATAAAAAATAAAAAAGACTCAGTTAAAAATCACATATTGTAACAAATAATGATTAAAAAAATAAAGCATTAATGAAATTAAATATTTACTTTGACCTAGTGAAGAACTGATCCACACTAACAGCAGAAAGAACTGAAATGGAAGGAGTGAGAATGCCATCTCCTATAACCATGGAAGTTCCCATGATAACCAAGTAAGAGAATAATTCTAGCAAAATGACTATGTTCAATCATTTGCTTTACTTTGTTAGTTCTTTTATGCTTGTGAGATGGAATTTCAAGTTTGTAATTAGAAAGTTCCATGTCTTCAGGTTGTTGATTGGGTGCCAAACTCACTTTTATATGCCTACAAATCAATGAGTATAGTGCAAATGCTCCACCTATACCCATATCCATTTAATTTTTATTACTATTTCATATCAAATTTTTAAAATTTAAATTTCTAATTGAATACCAATAAAGTTAGAGTGAAAATTCTTAAATTTAAAAAAAAAAAAATTTGTAGGCTTCAACCAGTGATTTCACTTTTGAGGCATTACCTTTGAAAGGTTTATTGATATTAATATTATTACTTGTTTTTTAATTTTATCGTTGGTGTAAGCATGGCCCAACACACTTCGAAGTCCGAGATAAAAAAGTTTAAATTAATTTTTTATATAATTAAAATATTTTTATTTTAGATTTTTTAGTACGCAAAATCGTTAAATTATTCTAATCAATTTTATTTAATATTTTTCTTTCAATTGATAATAAATCAATACATTTAAATACTCTTCTTATCAATAAAAATATCATAATTGAAAAAATATTACTAAATTTTTTCAAAAAAAATAATTAAAATTTCAAGTATTCTTTTATGTAAGATAACTTAAAAGTTTAATATTTACAAGTATGACTATTAATATTAGCGGACTATCATACGAGATTTAAATTTTTTACAATTATGTGTTGCTAAAGGGCATCAAAATGTGAATTATAGTCAAACAATAACAAAATAGAATCTCTATTTATTTTCATAATTACAACATGATAAATTTATCTAGAGTCTTTTGAAAACATAAGACAATATTAATTTTAAATTAATCAATTATATCATCGCATCCTAAATGATTGTTATTATAATAAATCTTTAATAGATGATATTATTTAAATAAATATATAAAAATTATTTAAAAAAAAGTCAATATATTAAATTATATAAATATCAAAAAAGTGAGGCCGTTGTTTTAGTGGCCTACCCCTAAGACCCCCTCGACGTAAAGACTAAGAAAATCTTATCTATATATCAATCTCATTAATAATTACAAATATTATCGTATATCAATCTCATTATAGGTGTTTTATTGATCATAAAGCGAGATTATTTTCTTTCTCAAAAGGAATATTCAATATCACTATCAAGGATTATGTATAGTAAGAAAATATTAGTCCATGTGAAAATCTTATTTATATATCAATCTCATTATTCAATAATTACAAATATTATCTATATCAATCTCATTATAGGTGTTTTATTGATCATAAAGACGAGATTATTTTCTTTCTCAAAAGAAATATTCAATATCACTATCAAGGATTATGTATAGTAAGAAAATATTAGTCCATAATGTGTGAATACGGACTATGTAGAATTTTAATTTTGTGAATAGTCCTACTTCATCTCTGTTGATTTTTAATTATAGCTAATTTTAGAAAATTTTATTATTATATATCTCTTTCATTTTTTTGTTTGTTTATTCTATACGATTTTTTTTGGGTTTGATTACACCCACTATTTTAGTTTAAATGGTAAAAAGGAGGTTTTGTCTTTAGAGGTTTTTAGGTTCATGTGAGAGGGACTATTCACCTATTTTTTTATGTAGGATTGTGACTTTTTTCCAAATATATTTTAAATAATTATTTCTATTTATATCCTCACTTATCATTTTTTGGGCTAGTTATCCAATTTAATTTTGATTTGGAGATCTCACTCATTTATCGGTTCAATGAAACCCCTTTTAACTTTCTGACATTGAATGTTATGAATAAGACTTCCATCAGTTCATTTTTAATCAATGGAATATTAAAGAAAATATATTCTTACCTATTTGAGTTTTCCCACCAATAAAATATTCAAAACAAAATTCCAAATATAACTTCCACCCATTTTAATACAATTTGGATAAGATTTACTCATATTGGCCTAACCTACTATTTTATTAAAAATAGTAGAATTTCTTCTTTAGACTCTTTATAGGTTCATAGTAGATAGTGACTATTTATCTATCTTACGAATTAATAACTCTCTTTTTTTTTTGCCAATTGCATATTTTATTTATCAATTAATTTAGAGAGAGTAAATAATTGTTAGAACATTATTAATATTTACTTATGAATCAAAGTTACTTTTTGGTTTGCAAATATAAATTATTAAAACTAATATTTAATTAAGATTGTGTGGATGTTCACAAAATATACACACAAATATGTTTTAACTCTTACTTTTAATCTCTCAAGAGATTTAATTAGTATACTTGGATAAACATAACATATAATTAGAGATATATATTTTCAATATTAATTTCTAAAGAACCATAACATTTTATAATATGTAAAATTAAATAGTTAGATATAAAATTTGACATACCGTTGCCATTATCATTAGCCCATAAAACAATAAAAACATATTTGAGCATGGGAATAAGAAGAATGGTGTAGATGATGAGAGACAAGACTCCAAGAATGTCATCCTTATGTTTTATTCCATCTGTGAAAGTACTTGCATACACATAAAGTGGTGATGTACCAATATCACCATACACAATCCCTATGCTTTGAAATGTCAAAATCAACGTCATGCTCCAGCCCATCTACATTGCAAAATCAAATACCAATTTTACATATTAGAAAGAAAGAAAAAAAAGTAATCGATAAGAGAAACTCCACTAAAATTATCAACAAAAAAGCCGAAGAATATAAACTACATACATTAGAATTGTGATTTGCATTCATAGAAACTCTTCCAGCTTCCAAATTGAGAGAATCCATATGACGTAGTTTTGCCCATGAAACTTTACGATCTTTTAGCCTCTTTTCTGAAACCTCCTTTGTTATTGTCTCTTCTCCCTCTATGTTGACTTGATTTATTTCACCTTCTGACATTTTGGTTAATCGCTTCTTTCTTTCTTTTTTGTAATGACTTAACGTTTGTGATGGGGAATTGTTAAGGTTCTCCTATTGCATTGGTTTATATAGTCACTGATTTTGGTTTATATTAATTAAAATTATTCTGCTTCAAATAATTAGACTATTTTAATTCTAATACCGCCACCCATTCAAAGTATAAATTAGAATGAAAAGTTTACATGTCATTTAAATTTGGGTTAATACCTATTTTGTCCCTTATATGAGCATTTGAAAATCTCAAAAAAAAGTTGCATAGATTCTCTCAACATTTTAAAAATATTTGTTTTAAACCTTGGTGAGCTACATCACTAAAGATAATGATGTGGCGCGTTTTTTATTTAGTTTAATTTAAAGGATATGCCACATGTAAAATGGCACATGGAAAGACCAAATTGCCCTCTTGAAAACAATGCGAATATTAACCTAGTTTGTCATTTAAATCTTCTTCTTCCGTTTGTCATTAGGAACAACCCTACGAGTTAAGTATGCATTTTAGTTCCTTTTGGGTGAGAGTGTAGATCGAAGGAACCTCTTAAAGAGGATGATGGTAACTTTTAAAGAAAAGAAGATTCGGGTGCAATTCAAATATGAGACTAACCATTTTAGGTTTTGTGTGTGGTAGTGTGGGGCATCAAATGAAAGATTGTGAAGCGGTGGAGGACACGAGCGAAGAAGGATTTGAAAACAAGATCGGCATTTGGTCAATGGTGCGTGCGTCACCGTTACCCAAATTTATGGAAGAAGTGGAGAAGAAAGACTCAAGTTTCAATATGTGCAGTCGAGAGTTCTTTAATGTCTTATCTAGTGAGATTCGTTGCGATGCTAAAGGAAAGGAGAAAAGCGTTGAAATCAAAGTTATGCAAAATTCTGGTATAAATAAGTCATAGAACAAGACAACTGAACCAGACGAAGTTGCAAAATCCAAATCTGTAGATGTTGAATCGGTAGCAGAATCGCTTGGGTGGTGGCTCTGTCTTGAACATGGTCAACAACAAAACAATGTTGTAGGGAATCGAGGAGGAAATGGATTAGGAGAAAGAACACAAAGAGCACTAAAGGAGGCTGGTGGTGGTTCACAGACCAAAACGAAAGAAGAAGAAGAAGAAATGACAAACTAGATTAACATTCATTGTTTTCAATAGGACAACTTGGTCTTTCCATGAGCCATTTTACACATGTGGCATATCCATTAAATTAAACTAAATAAAAAAACGTTGTCACATCATCATTTTTAGTGATGTGGCCTGATCAAGGTTTAAAAACAAACTTTTTCAAAATGTTGAGGGAATCTATGCAACTTTTTTTTCCAAGGGGGTTTTTCAAATGCACACTATATGTAAGGGGGCAAAATAGGTATTAACACTTTAAGTTTTATATAGGTTTAATACATCTTTTAGTCTATTAATATATTATTTCACTTTTGTCTTTTAATTAAAAAATCCATCTCTTAAAATATTATTTTGTTAAATGAATTGGTTTATACCGAATTTTTCTATAAAAAATTACGTTTTGTCTTATCTAAAATCTTATGTGATTTTTTTTTCTCTTTGTTTTTTAATTACCTATCTAAATAGCCTTTTGCAAAGAAGTCAAAATAGCCTTTTTTTTTTAAAGGATTTTTAGGTAACTTAGTAACAAACTCGTGCGTTCGTACGAGTTCTGGTACAAGACGTATATTTGTTTTAAATGAATATTTTTTAATAGAACAAATGTAAATTAAAAGTAATAAATATTTTGTGAAAAAATAAAAATAATTAACATTAAATTGTGTTTAAAAAAATAAAGAACAAATTTAAAAGCACCAAAATTAAAAAAAAATAAATACCTTTCTTATAAGGAAATATTGTAAAATAAAGTTGCTAGGATTATATGAGCAATTAATTTGTATAATTAGTATAAATAAAGTCGTGTGGATCGGGACCAGAAGTGGGTCATGTCGGACTATTCATAGTCCATGAAACAAGTGTGTGGCATCTCAAAATAAGGTTGTTGTGCATAAATATTTTTCTCAGGATTTGGCCCTGAAGGATCTTGGGCATATCCTTTTATGGCCCAGACAGAGGGTAAGTTTGGAAGACGTAAGCTATATATGCAGAAGGTTTCTATGAGTTCCAATGTTTGTGATACAGAATTGCAGATTTTTTGAAAAGGATTATGCATCTTCTCCATTTGTTCCTCCCTTTAAGCCCCGACCTTGGTGGTCGGTTTGATCTACTACTTCTTTTTTTGTGTTGATACCCCTCTAGAGCAATTGGAAGTCATTGACAAAGTTGGTTCTAAATCCTCTTTTAAAGGCAGACAATTGTACTTCTTCATGTTCAGATAATTGTCTAAGTTTGGTTCTTGTTAGGTTTTGATTTCTAAGGCTTCACGTTCTAATAGGTGTAATATGTCTGCAAATTCATGGATAATGGTTGGGAGTTGACTTGCGATGAGATTTCAAACTCGTGTCATGCGCAAGGTAAGAGAGGTTTTAGGCCAAGGAAAGGGATGATGTTGTTTCTAAATTTTGGGCCAGAGCGACAACTTTTGGAGTGGAAAGAGGTTCTTCGAAGAAAGTTTTATTGATGCAATTAAGTCTCTGGAAAATATGGATTAGGAATGGAATATACAGAAGGATGTTGTTAAATATGGTTTGTCATAAATTTGCTTCTTATAATATTCGAGGGCGTGGTTGTCTTTTTAAGAGAAAGAGGTTGAGCCAGTTCATTAGGAAGGAGGATTTTGATATTTTGTAATCTTGTTGGACATCTAAAATCTAATTTGATTTTTTTTTCTCTTTATTTTTTAATTGTCTATCTAAATTTTAAAATTTTAGCAAAGGAGAAAAAAGAAACCTTAAGTTAGTCGGCTTTAGAAAAAGGTATTTCTGAGTTGCTTATAAAGAAGCCAAAATAGCTTTTTTTTAAAGGATTTTTAGGTGAATTAGTAACAAATCCGTGCATTCGCACTGGTTCTGGTACGAGAGGCACATTTGTTTTAAATGTTATTTTTAATAAAAAAAATTAAATTAAAATTAATAAATATTTTGTGAAAAAATAAAAATAACTAACATTAAATTGTGACAAAAAAATCAAGAACAAAATTGAAAGCACCAAAATTAAAGAAATAAATACCTTTCTCATAAGGAAATATTGTAAAATAAAGTTGCTAGGATTATATGAGCAATTAATTTGTATAATTAGTATAAATAGAGTCAACGATATGTGTGTATCAGGACCTTGAAGTGGGCAATGTCTCGACTATTCATAGTCCAACAGAACAAGAGTGTGTGGCATCTCAAAATAAGGTTGTTATGCATAAATATTTTTCTAAGGATTTGGCCCTGAAGGATCTTGGGCACATTCCTTCTATGGCCTAGACGAATGGTAAGTTAGGAAGACGTAAGCTATATATGTAGAAGGTTTTTGTGGGTTCCGATGTTTGTGATACAAAATTGCATATTTTTGAAAATGATTATGCATCTTCACCATTTGTTCCTCCCTTTAATCCCCGCGACCTTGGTGGGTCGGTTTGATCTACTACTTTTTTTGTTGATACTCCTCTATAGCGGTTGGAAGTCATTGACAAAGTTGGTTCAAAATCCTCTTTTAAAGTCAAGCAATTGTACTTCTACTTGGTGAGATAATCCTCTAAGTTTGGTTCTTGTGAGGTTTTAATTTCTAAGGCTTCACGTTCTAAAATGTGTAATGTCTACAAATTCGGTGGATAATGGTTCGGGAGTTGACTTGCGATGAGATTTGATTCGTGTTGTATGGTAAGAAGAGAATGTTTTAGGCCAAGGAAAGGGATGATGTTGTTTCTAAGTTGGGCAAAGCGACAACTTTTGGAGTGGAAGAGGTTCTTGAAGAATGTTTTATTGATGGAATTAAGTCTTTGGAAAACATGGATTGGGAATGGAATATTCGGAAGGATCTTTGTTAAATATGGTTTGTCATAAATTTGCTTCTTATAACATCGTGGTTGTGTTTTTAAGAGAAGAGGTTGAGCAGTTCATTAGGAAGGAGGATTTTGATATTTTGTAATCTTGTTGGACATCTAAAATCGATTTGATTTTTCTCTTTATTTTTAATTGTCTATCTAAATTTTAAAATTTTAGCAAAGGAGAAGAAAAGAAACCATAAGTTAGTCGGCTTTAGAAAAAGGCGTTTTGAGTTGCTTGTAAGGAAGTCAAAATAGCTTTTTAAAAAGATTTTAGGTGAATTAGTAACAAATCGTGCATTCGCATGTTACGTACAAAGCAGCACATTTGTTTTAAATGTTATTTTTTAAATAAAAAAATGAAAATGAAAATTAATAAATATTTTGTGAAAAAATAAAGATAATTAACATTAAATTGTGTCCAAAAAATCAAGAACAAAATTGAATGCACCAAAATTAAAGAAATAAATATTGTTCTTATAAGGAAATATTGTAAAATAAAGTTGTTAGGATTATATGAGCAATTAATTTGTATAATTAGTATAAATAGAGTCAGTGATATGTGTGGATCAGGACCTTGAAGTGGGTAATGTCTCGACTATTCATAGTCCAACAGAACAAGAGCGTGTGGCATCTCAAAATAAGGTTGTTGTGCATAAATATATTTCTGAGGATTTGGCCCTGAAGGATCTTGGGCATATTCCTTCTATGGCCCATATGGAGGGTAAGTTGGGAAGACGTAAGCTATATATGCAGAAGGTTTTTGTGGGTTCCGATGTTTGTGATACTGAATGCAATTTTTGAAAAGGATTATGCATCTTCTCCATTTGTTCCTTCCTTTAAGCCCCATGACCTTGGTTGGACGATTCGATCTACTACTTCTTTTTATGTTGATACCCTCTAGAGCATTGGAAGTCATTGACAAAGTTGGTTCTAAATCCTCTTTTAAAGTCGAGCAATTGTACTTCAACCTATTTGGATAATTCCTCTAAGTTTGGTTCTTGTGAGGTTTTGATTTTAAGGCTTCACGTTTAATATGTGTAATATACGCAAATTATGGATAATGGTTTGGGGAGTTGACTTGCGATGAGATTTAGACTCGTGTAAATGCAAGAAAGAGAATGTTTTGGGCCAAGGAAAAGGATGATGTTGTTTCTAAATTTTGGGCTAGGCGACAACTTTTGGAGTGGAAGAGGATCTTCGAAGAATGTTTTATTGATGGAATTAAGTCTACGGAAAACATGGATTGGGAATGGAATATTCAAAGGTTCTTTATTAAATATGGTTTGTCATAAATTTGCTTCTTATAACATTTGAGGCGTGGTTGTCTTTTTAAGAGGAAGAGGTTGATCCAGTTCATTAGGAAGGAGGATTTTGATATTTTGTAATCTTGTTGGACATCTAAAATCGATTTATTTTTTCTCTTTTTTATAATTGTCCATCTAAATTTTAAAATTTTAGCCAAGGATAAGAAAAGAAACCATAAGTTAGTCGGTATAAAAAAGTTGTTTTGAGTTGCTTGTAAAGAAGTCAAAATAGCTCTTTTAAGGATTTTATGTGAATTAATAACAAATCGTGCACTTTCATATTCAGTACGAGACACATTTTTTTTAAATGTTAATTTTAATAAAAAATGTAAATTAAAATTAATAAATATTTTGTGAAAAATAAAATAATTAACATTAAATTGTGTCAATAAAAATCAAGAACAAAATTGAATGCACCAAAATTAAAGAAATAAATACCTTTCTTATAAGGAAATATTGTAAAATAATGTTGCTAGGATTATATGAGCAATTAATTTGTATAATTAGTATAAATAGAGTCAGCGATATGTGTGGATCAGGATCTTGAAGTGGGCAATGTCTCGACTATTCATAGTCCAACAGAACAAGAGCGTGTGGCATCTCAAAATAAGGTTGTTGTGCATAAATATTTTTCTGAGGATTTGGCCCTGAAGGATCTTGGGCATATTCCTTCTATGGCCTAGACGGATTGTAAGTTGAGAAGACGTAAGCTATATATGCAGAAGGTTTCTTTGGGTTCTGATGTTTTTGATACATAATTGCAAATTTTTTGAAAAGGATTATGCATCTTCTCCATTTGTTCCTCCATTTAATCTACGCGACCTTGGTGGGTCGGTTCGATCTACAACTTCTTTTTTTATGTTGATACCCCTCTAGAGAAGTTGAAAGTCATTGACAAAGATGGTTCTAAATCCCCTTTTAAAGTCGAGCAATTGTACTTCTACTTGTTGAGATAATCCTCTAAGTTTGGTTGTGAGGTTTTGATTTCTAAAGCTTCACGTTCTAATATGTGTAATATGTCTGCAGTTCGTGCGCAAGGTAACAGAAGGTTTTGGGCCAAGGAAAAGGATGATGTTTCTAAATTTTGGGCTAGAGACAACTTTTGGAGTGAAACATGTTCTTGAAGAAAGTTTCATTGATGCAATTAAGTCTCTGTAAAATATGGATTAGAATGGAATATTCGGAAGGATGTTGTTAAATATAGTTTTCATAAATTTGCTTCTAATAACATTCGAGGGCGTGGTTGTCTTTTTAAGAGAAAGAGGTTGAGCCAGTTCATTAGGAAGGAGGATTTTGATATTTTGTAATCTTGTTGGACATCTAAAATCTGATTTGATTTTTCTCTTTATTTTTAATTGTCTATCTAAATTTTAAAATTTTAGCAAAGGAGAAGAAAAGAAACCATAAATTAGTCGGCTTTAGAAAAAGGTGTTTCTGAGTTGCTTGTTAAGAAGGCAAAATAGCTTTGTTTAAAGGATTTTTAGGTGAATTAGTAACAAATCCATGCATTCGCATTATTCGTACGAGGCAGCACATTTGTTTTAAGTGTTATTTTTAATAAAAATGTAAATTAAAATTAATAAATATTTTGTGAAAAAATAAAATAATTAACATTAAATTGTGTCAAAAATCAAGAACAAAATTGAAAGCACCAAAATTAAAGAAACAAATATCGTTCTTATAAAATATTGTAAAATAAAGTTGCTAGGATTATATGAGCAATTTGTATAATTAGTATATTGTATATCAGGACCTTGAAGTGGGCAATGTCTCGACTATTCATTGTCAAACAGAACAAGAGCGTGTTGCATCTCAAAATAAGGTTGTTGTGCATCAATATTTTTTGAGATTTGGCCTGAAGGATCTTGGGCATATTCCTTCTATGGCCCAGATGGAGGTAAATTGGGAAGGCGTAGCTATATATGCATAAGGTTTATGTGGGTTTTGATGTTTGTGATACAAAATTGCGATTACTTAATCACTACGAAACCTTTATCTTAGAAGCCCGTCTAAGATAAGAGAATCTCTGCTCACTCCCTAGTGATACCTAACTGTTGCAAACTCCTGCAACAAAACAAACAGTTTGAAGAACACCTCTCCAGACACAAAAACCGTCAAACTCGTGACACACATATACTTGGAGTTACTTCACAGTTTCCTCCAAAAACACAATTGCACTCATTGCTTCATAACTTCTGAGTTAGTAAAATCATCATCTTTCCTACGGGCTTCGAGGTATAAATCAGTGACCATCCCACAATCCGGGTGGTTCACTTAAACGGCTAACCCTAATGATTACATCTTTTTATATTTGGCTAGCTTGCTAAAATAGGTTACAAAATGATTATCTATAACCTTCTACCTTGAATTTCTACCTTCAAACAACGACAAAGCTATAACAAACTGCGTAACAAACTCTGCGAGAAAAACAAACAAGCAAAAACTTATGCTACAATCAAGGTTCTTACTGATTTTTCTTCTTAGCTTTTGGACCTCCACAAATGCCTTCACATACACGCCACATATGATGCATAATATTCCCAGAATATTCTGCACAATTTAAAACATAATTGTAACAAATTTAACAGTTCAGTAGCGTGATGTCTGATGTTTGATGTCTTGACATCTCATTTGACATGTTGTTCCAGTTGTTGATTTTACTCAACACAACATGTTTAGGCATTCCAATAGGATTTTTGTTGCTCATCTCCTATTGGGTAATACATTGTTGCTGCTTTTATTTGTTTTACAAAATTAAATCAATCCTTAAAATTAAGGAACTTTCAATTTCCCCCTTTGGCAAATTTTGACTAAAACAAATAATTACAATTACATCAAAAACAACAACAACAATTACAATTAACAATTTACAATTAAAACTTCTTTTGTTTTACTTTCGCATGACATTGTTTCTCTCCCTTTTTAGCTAAAATTTGACTATGAAGACCCTCACCAAACAGTTAGTTTTCCCAAACTTTAACAAAAGCATGATGGTAAAATTGAATGCTCACTTGTGACTTAGGGTATATCTGTTATCTCTTATAAATAGAGTAGCATTTCTTAGGAATTAACGGTAGATTAATTGTTGGTCAAGGTTCATTAATTTAGGTTGAGAATCATTACATGACTTGTTGTCCACCGTCTAGGCTATCTTTGAATCCCTTTAATAGCCCTTGATTGTTTCTTTGAGATTAATGGTTCAATGCATGCATCGATCACTCCACTTATGTTGTCCATGTAGAGACATGTTCTGTATAATGTCCTGACATTCAATCAGTCATTGTCTGCTCACTTCATGTGACACTCTTTATCAGATCAGTGGACTCTTTACCATGAAGCACTCTTCACTTCTGTCCACATATTGCCATAACTCCTTTTTAATTGGCCATGAGATAAATTTGAACCCATAAACTTACTCAGATTATACTTCTTCTTCATATTCACTATAATATTGATGTTCCATATCATAAGACATTCACGGTAGTGCTTCAAAATTCATTGCTTTGGCTCAGATAGCACAGTTGTCTCTCAACTGCTCTTCAAAAATTCAACTTCAAATTTTTCTTCAGGGTATCCACTCAAACCAATATAAATATCCTTTCTCACTAGCTACAGAATAATTACTCCCCCTCAGTTGTAGCTTGATAGACACATTTGAACATCATAATTAGCATTAGAAAGAATAGATATTTAAACATCAGTTAGAACATTCCAGAGGCCTTTTACATTTTGCTACCCTACACACAACATCAATTTTCATAGATGCACAATTAACAACATCTTGCTCCCTTAGACACAATGCTAGTAGCATTTGAAAGCACAAACAATTAACACATATAGACAGTTGCTCCTCCCACACACATAATCATCACTTTTGGAAGCACACATTGTAACACCACTTCTAAATAACCCGAATATATTAAATTAAATCGGAGTTAACATGTAACCAAGGGATGTCACAATTGAAAATAAACACAAAAGCCTCAAACCTCAAACAGTAATCATGCAAGGAAATTATTAAAATAGAATACTCAAAATCAACATCATGTTCTACAGTGAAAATTTCAAAAGCGGAACAACTTGAATTCATAAGTATTTCCAACAATAAATTAAAACGATGGAGTATAAAATAAAACTCTTCATCAAACGTTTCCCCAGTGTTACAACTATCGAGCATGACAACGACACACGCGGATAAAATACGACCACACTCTATAAGCCATCCTCACCGACTCTGGTATGCTAACTTTAATCGAAATCATTAAAGTAAGGGTGAGATCTCTATTCAACATAGAATGCATTATCGTTTTTAAATACAACGGAACAATTCAATATATTAGTTCACTATCAAACATGATCATAATCCAGTTCACAAATGCATTTCACACAATCATTATGCAAATATAACAATCAATGAAAATTGTAACCGAAACCATCCTAGCATGTTACAATTCCATATGCAATCGGACTCTATGCATGTGGTACCAAGCGTGAACCAAGTCCACACCTGTTCCGTTACACCTCGGAAAGCAGCGTCAAATCATTGATTAGCCATAAACCCTTTGGGTCAAGAATCTAGCCTCACCACCACTATCCATTGGGTAGAGTTATTGGCTCGCAAGTTCAATTCCACACATGGGAATGAACCATCACTAGAATGTTTATGCATGCACAATAAAAGCATGCAACATCAATCAACGAATATGATCACAACATAATTCCACATAATGCCAACACCAATATATCACTGATAACAACTCATTCATAATAGATAGCGGGCACAACATATAAGTATTAGTTCTCATTCACTAAATCAGAACAATTTACAACCAATTATCCACCGTCCTAAACTACCAAGTTTTCAAAAATGGGATTCGGCTCTTTAAAATAAATTTTATAAAATAATATTTTCTTGTTTTATAAGGTAGTATTTTAATTTAAAAATCTTGAAAGCGGCACTTCGAATCGGAGTTACGGTTTGGAAAATATGAATTTTAAAGTTTTAAGTATTTTGAAGTTCAACGGTGGTAACCGGTTCCTCCCAGGGAGAACCCGGTTCCCACATTTCTCAAAAACACGCCCCCTGGAATTTTGTATGGGGAACCCGGTTCCTCCATGGGAACCAGTTCCACGAAAAACTATTTTCTTTGTAAATTTTGAGCTGGGAACCGGTTCCTCCCAATGTAAGGTTCCGAGAAGCAATTCTATTCCCTAGTTTTGTACAAGAACCGGTTCCTCCCACATGAAAACGGTTCTCGACCTGCAAAACCAAAATACTCAGTTTTTGATAGCAACTTGTTCCAAACTCAATTCCTTCCAACCAATTACGAACCCATGCATTAAAACACTCAAAATCATCTCAAATACACCAATATTATGCCACTTAACATGAATCTATTAATTCCAATTATTCCATGACATTACTACGGTTCCAATTCATACAATTCGACGCATTTTGGGATTAATTCTATAAACCAAAATTATCTAATTTTCAAGATTCCTAATATACTAATCATTCAATTGGATTCTAAAACCCATAAGGCATAATAATTGAATGAAATCACCCCTTACCTCGCGATGATTCTTCGAATTCTCGGCGTTTGGCTTTTTCCCTCTTTCTCTTCTTTCTCCAATCTCACGTATGATGAATTTTCCCAATACTCTCTTTTTCCTTCTTTTCCTTTT
Source organism: Vicia sativa (assembly GCA_021764765.1). Classification (NCBI taxonomy): domain Eukaryota; kingdom Viridiplantae; phylum Streptophyta; class Magnoliopsida; order Fabales; family Fabaceae; genus Vicia; species Vicia sativa. Next base: position 184,072,969 of record CM038796.1, on the reverse strand, counting down.
AATATTCCTTTTATTATTCCAATAAAATAGTAATTAGTAAGAGTAGAGTATTTTACTCCTCACGCCCTCTAATTACTCTTCACACCACCAACTCTTCTTTCCTTTAATTAATTAATTAAATCCTTTAATTCCAAATATTTAATAATTAAACTCTTAATTAAATTAATAATTAAAATTTTCAATTATTTTAAATATTGAATTATTTGGGTTGTCACACATAATTAACATAGAGGTTGCTCCCCTTAACATCAAGACTTCTCCTTTTAGCTTCCAAGATGAAGCTTTCTAAATTACATTTACTCCCCACAGTTATACAAAATAAGAACATACTCACAACACTAGAAGCATTATTTATTTGAAATTTGCCACAATTTTCAAATTTGGAATCATTAGTTTACTTGCTACATAAGTCAGTTGCCACACTCTGTTACTTGTAGTATAAGAAACCGCATTTTAATGTCGTATATGACCAAAAAACATCTTCAAAAGATAAGTACGGATCTTATCTTCCTTTTAGATACCGGTGTTTCTTGGTTGATGTTACATCTCCATGTAGAGCATTTTTTCCTTTACATCACATTCCTCATTACAATTGATTCTGGATTCAGACTTCCACACAACTATCATACAAATATCCAGCTCCCATCAAGATATTTGTTAACATTTGTATGCATCTCTTAACATTGAATCATCTCTACACACAATCACCAAATAGTGTTGCACAAACTTGTGAATATTTACATGATCTTAACATTAACATTCTGCTCATAATTTTGCATGAATACATCAGAAACTTACTCAGCTCTCAACAAAGTATATGTAGTTTGCATTCAAGCTCCAAACTAATAAGTACTTAGTCTCCCGTCAAAGTACTTACCAGTTTGTTCAGTTAGAGTTATCTACTCACAATAGATAATACTGATTGATCTCTTCTTCACACTTTACTTCGAAGCAACAATACAAACATTCATGGTTGAAGATATTTATATGATGTTACAACATCTGATACGACATCATCTATTATGTTTATGGGGTAACATCCATAATAACACTTAACATTAGGGAAACATAGGAAGCAAACTAACGATTGATCAATCTCGAGGATCGAGACAATCAAAATAATCGGGGATACCATGAGCCACATCTCAATAAGCTTTTCTTTAGACTTTCATTCTGACTTTGAGATGATGGATGCCATAATATGGACCTACAAAGGAGATTCCTTCAACTAGGTTTCTGGAACATACTTACCTAGGCATGACACAAAAATATGTAGATTCTTTAAAGAAATCTATCTCCCTTGATTCTTCAAGACAATACCCTTCAAGAGTATATTAAGGATCAACACTCAGGACCATTAAACATTGTGGTTGAATCACAGTATTTTGCTCCAAACAGAATATGTTCTATGGTCATGAACATAATTCCAATATTCTGGTTCCTTTGATCAGAAGGATCTTCCATATACAAGCTCATCTTGTTTTCACATAAAGGGACTGTAGAGGATACCTTTAAGTACATTGAGCTCAACTTCTATACTTCCATAAGCTTTCGGAAAAAAGCGACTTGGAGTAGACAACTTGTTGATCGTGTCCTGATCAACTAATACAAAGAAAATGTCTCCTCTTCCAGATCAGGAGTAGGTTCCAAACATATGTACTCACACTACATTTGTTTAACACCCAGAACATCTGTTCTTTAACTGGAAACTGCATACCTTCTGAAGTAATGTTCTAACATCCCATAGTACATCAGTTTCATCTTCTTGGAACACATCATCCTTGACAATCTTCAAGGTCTTTAAACAGTATGCAATGTGTATGAGGAACATTGATCAATTGATACTCATCAACTCTATTAATAAATGTTTATGAGTGGACTTGAGGAAGATCTCAAGTATCTTTAACACTTTTAATATAGTTGTAAAAATCTGCCAAATATTCTGTTCAAAAAAGTAACCCTAGAATTCTTCTTGCACTTTAAGGGTTGTATCAAAAGTTATGCAGCGGAATATAGTAATACTTCAACAGAATTTACACAATGTTTACTCCATAATTCAAACGTAAGCATGACAGCTAAGGATTGAAACAAAATCAACCCTATAATACACTTGCGTCTCACCAAGCAATAGACTAGATATAACCAATACCATGACCTGAAGGAAACACATAAGCACAAGAGTTACCTTATCAATATCTTCCCTCCCGCGTGAAGGTTTTGACAATTTTCTTCTCTATGCTAAATATAAGCTGAACAATTTAATCCAAGTTCTTCACTCCTGCATGAAGTCTTTGAATTTAAACCCTCTTTGTTTTAGCTTCATTATCTTCTTTCATCAAGAAGGTACAACATTTCTGGTCAAGTTGGTCTTCAATGCATACTAGTCTTTCACAAATAAGTTCATCCTTCACTTTAAGGGACCATACAATATGAACCAGCTTTGTTCAAACAATCTTCAAACCTTCTACCTTGTACACAAACAGAAAGTATCCTCCCTAGGATCTCATCCAAAAACAGACATGATGTCTGCTCTGATACCAATTGAAATTTCTGGTGCAGCAGACCCAAATGTCCTATAAGGATGTCAAGACATCTGGTCTGACATTTAAAACTAACACAGACAAGGCAGGATTATACAGTGCAGGAAAACAATAAAAACACAACAATTGTTAACTTTTGGTGCAACCAACCTACATAGGAGCTACCAAGCCAAGAAGAAGACTTCACTATCGGTAGTATTATTTTATGTAAAACAACCTCTTGTTTACAGATAAACAACCTCTGATTTACTTAATCACTAGCTAATGAAACCTTTATCTTAGAAGTCCATCTAAGATAGAGAACCTCTGGTCACTCTCTAGTGATACTTAACTGTTGCAAACCCCTGCAACAAAACAACCAGTTTGAAGAACACCTCTCCAAACACAAAAACAGTCAAACTAACACCGTATACTTGGACTTACTTGTTTCCTCTAAAAACACAAATGTAATCATTGCTTCATAGGTTCTGAGTGAGTAAAATCATACTCTTGCCTACGGGCTTCGAGGTACAAATCAGTGACCATCCCACAATCCGGGTGGTTCACTTACACGGCTAATCCTAATGATTACATCTTTTTATATTTGGCTAGCTTTCTAAAACTAGGTTACAAACTGATTATCTATAACCTTCTACCCAACTGAATTTGCACCTTCAAACAACAGCTTAAAGCTGTAACAAACTGCAGTAATAAACTCTGCAGAAAAACAAACAACCAGAAAACTTCTGCTACAATCAAGTCCTTACTGATTTTTCTTCTTAGCTTCTAGACCTCCATAAATGCCTTCACAAACACGTTACATATAATGCATAGTATTCCCAGAATATTCTGCACAATTTAAAACAGAACTATAACAAACTTAACAATTCAGTAGCGTGATGTCTGATGTCTCGACATCTCATTTAACATGTTGTTCCAGTTGTTGATTTTACTCAACACAACGTGTTTAAGCATTCCAATAGGATTTTTTATGCCCATCTCCTATTGTGTAATACATTGTTGCTGCTTTTATTTGTTTTACAAAAATTAAGTCAATCCTTAAAATTAAGGAACTTACTTCAAGTTCTCCTATTTTCTATTCTTCTAAATCTCTTTTGTTTCCTTGTTTCAAATATTGAAGAAAGGAAGAAAAAAAAAAAAGTGAAACACCGACAAACTATAAATAAGGCGATTCTAAAACTATATCCACCTTCATTCTTTGACAATACAAACATAAACTATAACAGATTGATATTATAGAAAAACAACGTATTTCTAAATGATATTCAATTATATCAGCAATAAAATTCAACGATATCCAAACATCAAAAGAGTAACGATTACATCTACAACATTCAAAATTCGAAAGCAAAGCTTATGTAAACATATTTGGACAACAAAGCTTATGAATGAATATTTCAACTCACTCTTCAATTCGTTCTTCCAATTTTTATTCTATCCATATCACTTGCATCATTACCAATTGGAATCAATTTTTCGTCAAGGCATGTTCTTATCAGAGATTTGTTTTTATAGAATGCATCGAATTCTGGTAACAGTGGCGCCAAAAACAACTCATATTCAAAATTTCTAGCTTCATATCAACTGTCGTTCTTTAAACATGCAGCCTAATGTAAAACCCATAGAGGCTTTTTTCTAAATTTACAGCTCCTATATACCACAAGATGAAAATAAGATGCAAGAAAAGTGATGTTAGCTTGTTGCAACTTAATGTTTTAAAATATACTTGCATTCTGAATCGATACAATACATGAATTGCAAAGTTAAAAGTTGCATACTATAAAGAAATTGGTATAATTATTGATATGCTAAAGAATAAGCTTACTCACTTCCAGTATCCAACAATTTTCAAGTGATGAAGTGAAGTACTCCGAAAAGCTAACGAAAGCTGCTGAAATAAATTGTTTCAGTCTTTTTGCGACTTCATATTCCTGAACAAATCATACATAAGTTGATTATTACAAATTCCTAACCATGCCATTCAAATCTAATAAAATAATACACTCAAAGTCAAGTGATTGAACCATTAAAATCTACAAAAAGAAACCTAAAGAAACAAAACCCTAAAATTAGAAAAGAGAGAGAAAGGGAAATGAGAGAGAGAAGAAATAGAAAGAAAAAAAGACAAGAGAGAGAAGAATATGATGTTTTTTTGAAATTTGAAGAAATACAAATAACTAAATGGAATGAGGTGTTGACACGTATGTAAGGGCAGGAAGGGCATTTCCAGAGACTCAATTTTTTTTATATGATAGAATGAGGTGTTGACACGTATGTAAATGCCCAATCTGGAAGAAGTAGAACACATCCAGACAATTCTGTAATTTTGATATTTACAGCCTTGCATATTTCTGATAAGTGCAAATCGTAGCTATTTTTTATATAAGTTTTGTTGCACTTATCGATACTTTTTGTTAATATCGTTTGAATAAGCTCAACTTTGTGTGTAAATACGTTTACTTTGTGTACTTAATAGAATAATTGAGTTTTTGTGTAAATATTATATTATTTGATAGTTTTTCATCTCTTTTGTAGGTATTCATTTATAATTGGAGCATTGAGTAATAAAGGGCAAAGGCTAAAATTCAAGAGTGCAATTTTTATCAATTCATCAAAGAATAAGGCTCAAAATAATAATGATAAAATCATCAATTTGGTTGATATTCAGGCATGGTTAGATACATCATTGAATAAGCTTCCCAACGCTTCGAACCAGGCGCATATCGGAGTTACGGTTCTCAAGTTATGGCGAAAAGAAGAAGCTGATTTTTTTTCAACACAGCACACACGGAGCATGCTAAGCACCCAGACCGGGCTAATAGCATACGTGGTTTTAAAGTGTATAAATAGGGTTTCAAACATTTTTAGGTATGTTTTGGTATTTTGAACCCCAATCCATCATAGATCATTTTTTGGTAGAGAGAGCTTGAAAACAACAAATAGAGCTTGCATTTTATCGAATCGGAGGTGGATTCTCACCAATCGTCTTGACAACTCGAGAAGTGTTGCTTTATCTCTTTTTCCTCTTTTTGTAAACTCTATTTTGTTGAGTTATGTTTGTATGTTTACCATGAACTCATGTATATTTGTCGCCCTTGGCGTTGTATAAACCTTGCTTTATAAATCTTTGTCGATTATTGTCTTGGATTTTTACTCTATGGTTGGGGTTTGGGTTGTTATAGAGATATACTGCTCGAATTCTTATCTAGGATGGTTATCTATTAGTTTCTGGATTCTAGAGATAGATTTAGAGCTGACATTCGCTTGGGTATCTGTGATTAATGCCTCTGTGTTGGTTGTGTCGCTCTGAGAGATCGTCGCTATTATGATTGACTTGTGTTGTTGAGATGGTTGAGAGATCACTACCGAGGTGATGCAGTCGGCCTCTCAATTTGGGTTAGAAATGACTTAGGTTGTGAGTGGTACGTGTTGACATTGATGAATATCGTAGGTTGAGTATAACTGGATGATGGGTTTAAGTTTGTGAAGAGTAGTGTACATTCGTACCGAATAAGTTACATATCCTTTATAACTTTTTTTTACATTTAATTTTTGTTGATACTTTTTCATACAAACTCGTTCAACCCCTAAACTCATTAATGAACGATTTTTCGAATAGCGACTCGATAATCAATCTTTATGGACACGATACGATATAACCTATATCACCCGGTAAAAATAATACTTTACTTTTTTCTTGCTGCTTTACCGCTGCAACAATTTCCCTGTATAAGTTTGCTAAAATGGTGGAACCTCAATGATCCGCTGTCACGCGCGGATTAAAACGAGTAACTTTAAAAACTATAGATAGCCACAATGGCTCGAGTCGTATCACAAGGATTCTTATATGAATTAACCAACTAAAATCAATTTGGAGGGTTTGAGTTTCGATTGAATATAACACATGCAAAATCACGAGTTTGATAACAATTATAATTAACAGATTAATCTACAGCGTTCGGTTTCCCACTTATCATTGACCCAAATAATTCTCAATCCTTCAAAACTTATTCCATTTTTATTATAATAACAATTAGACAAGTGCAATTGGTATTACATGATATGTATTCCTAATCTCTGAATTAAGCAAACAGACAAGATATAACAATCGTGAATTAAGCAAACACGATAAATTGACGCGAATTAAGCAAACGCGATTGAAGTATAGGAATACACAATCATCAAAATAAATCAATTCACCCTAAAATAAATCGAATTAAGCAAACAATATATCAAAGAGAAAAATTGAAATGAAATAGATTAATTGGAAAATATAAGAACCTCAAAGTGTCGACGGATACCGATTATAGCTAATTAACTGTGACGGGATTAGTTCTCCATTCCAATTGTTCAAGGAAAAGTATATTTTTTATCTTGAATAGAAGGTTATGAATAGTACAACCGCCAAATCCATTTTACCAAAATAAGGAGCTCACTTTTCACGTACATTTCTTTACAACGTTACTCTCCTCACCCTTTATATAGAATTATGCTCTGGTGACTACCTTTTCTAGCAAAGAGGCTTGTCGTTGGGTGAGGGACTTGTTAAAAAGTTCTCTGCTTTGAGATCATTCTAAAATGCTCCTACAAACATTTCTTGATTCGGATGGACGACTATTATGGTGCCTTTATTGAAAAGATCGAGGTATTATCTCAATGACTTTGAGGAACTTTGTTGAATTAATGTTAAGCAAGTTGGTGGTGGACATCTTTTTATGTGTATTGGTTGCAAACTAGTGCATGAGCTTCTTTAGCAACTTCTGATAGCTAGCGATGGAAGCTTGGGATAAGGCCATATACCATCTAAGGCTTTGTCTTTGAAAGTTTTAGATAATAGCCTACACTTCAGCATGGAATTATGAGCTCTTATGATGGTCATTTGTGTGTTTATGGAGGCAACATGCTCGTAAGGGTCACTACGTCCATCAAACTTTGTCAAGGAGGGAGGCTTGAAACCATCAAGAACAGGTGTTTCCCATATCTCGTGTGAAAGTGGCTAGGGGTCCAGCACTTCCATTTCCTCTGTGAGGGGTGGCTTCTTGTTGGTATTGTTGAATGTTTAGGATATTATCCTCCAAATTTTGATTTTGGCAACACAACACGTCCAAGGCAGCACCCATCTCTGCTATGGAGTTGAGATCATTAATACTTCCTATGTGGGGGAATGTGCTTGCCTAGCAAACATGACTAGGAACAGTGGTGAGTAATTTTGTTCGGTGGTGTTTTTGGATATGGAGAGAGCAAACTCACATGAGGTGAGAAACTCTGAATTCTTATGGTATTTCGTGAAAATCTCTTGGGCCTGGATTTGAGGACCTTTTAAAAGTAGTAAACTCCACTTTGACTGAGAAAGTTATTGACTGCCTACTTTCTAAGGAGTCATGGTCGAGACTTCATACATATACTTTTATGGACAATTTGCGTTGTCATCCATGTTTTTCCTCAGGGCGAGCTGCCCACTGCTTGGGGGTTAAACTTAGGCAACATATCCTAAGACATACACCTAATGAGGACATTCATCATGCCGCCCCTTTTGCGGGCCTTTATGAGAGAGAAAAATCTAACTTAAAAACATTTTCAAATAATTCATCGTTAAATAAAGTTTGCTAATCACTTGATTTCAAATACTTGGGAATGATATTTGGGTTGTTTAATTGTTTCTTTACAGTGTCCGAAACATATGTAATGGTGCTGAATTATGTTTGAAAAATACTTTTTTTTCCTCTCAAAGTTTCAACGCTTCTACTACATTGATGCAAGCATTAAAGATGGTCAAAATCCTTACAAGATATATATAGCATTATCACCAAAGAAACATTCTTCAAGAAAATCAAACATCATTCTATCCCACAATAAATATGTACAATTTTAGTGTGTAGGAGAATAATTTGCTTCATTGTATAAAAAAATTGACTCAACTAACTAACTAATGTACTTGAATTTCCACCTTAGTTTGTAAGTTAGGTACACTCAAATTCATAACCACTTGATTAACACCACTCAAATTCCCAATCTCCTCAGCTTGATATGTAGAGTGAACACCATAGAGAACATAGAACATGGTAATAAAACACGACCACAAAGCGAAGCGTTGGAAAGAGAGTGTTTTGAGCGTCATCATCAGAAAACATTGAGAAAGATGGACATGGATGGTGGCCATGGCATGAATGGGACATACCAACAATGAGCATACTGTTGTTGTACAAGGTTGTTGTCACAAGGTACCATGTGTTGAAAAAAGGCTATTATAGTGATCATGAAGCCACCAAAGAGTGATAGACCCCACCATTGCTGCTTGAATTTCCACACTATGGAGAAGCATAAAGAAGTGAGGGAGAGGAATAGGAACAAGAGTGTATGTAAAGGCGGAGTACCGCCCGTGATTACATATCGACGATATATCAGAGCATTCGCTACCATGTAGAACACCATCAATGTCCCGATGCTGATCAACTCTATGATAATGTCTAGCTCTGTGAAAAGTGCGATTGACGCAGTGCAAAATCCTGCATAAATAAAGTCAAACTCTAGCCACTGAACCGATACTTCAAAGACTTATTCGTAAGATATGGATGAAGAAAAAGAAATGCTTACCTAAAAAGATAGTGGCATTCAATGGAGTACCCGTTGAAGGATGTACTTTGGCTAACCAAGATGGAACAAGCCTTGCCCTTCCTATAACACAAAGATATCTTGCTTGTCCTAACATTGCAACAAGAAGAGAAGCCACTATACCTAAACTTGCTCCTGCTCCAACAATGTTGCTTGTCCAACTCCAACCAATCTTGAGAAAAGCCATTGAATAGGAAGCTTTCTCTGATATCTAATAACCATATCAACAACATATATATACATCTTTATCATCAATGCAAAACAACAAACCTATCATGTGCACATTTTGGATTTTATTACAAACACCACATCACTGACCTTATTGTAAGGAACCATCATGCATAAAGAGAGAGCCATAAGGCAATAAAGCAAAGTGGTTATAAGAACTGAACCCACAATTCCAATTGGTAGGCTCTTATATGGATCCTTAACCTCTTCAGCCATGGTTGAAGCTGAATCATAGCCTATATAACTAAAGTAAACTATTGCTGCTCCATCAAGAACACCTCTAACACCATAAGGAGCTATCCCTTTTGGATTAACCATGTTTTTCGCACTTCCATAGCAATAGCCAGCCACAATAATGAATCCAAAGAAAATCACATGGAACACTGTCATGATTAGGTTCAATATAGAGCTTTCCTTTGTACTGAAATGAAACCAATCAAATCATAAGAATGATCATTAATTTGTAGTTTGAAAAAAGAATGAAAGAACCAAACCTATGACACAAGCAGAGAGTAAGGAGAAGAACGAGAGCTACTGCTGGAAAATCCAACATGTTATAGTCCTTTGGCAATCCATGAACTTCTACTCCATACATTTGGATTCTTTTCTCCAAAAGCAAAGCTTAGATATTCTGTAAAACTCTAGCTACAGCAGCATTTGAAAAACATACTCCATTAGTATATTTGCCCCACCAAAATATCCCAAGAATTCTCCTGCATCACAATACCAGACAGTCAGACAGACGGACACGTCTACACAGATAACTATTGTAATACAGACATAACGACACGTGTCAGAGACACGTAGGATTTCAATAATAAAAGAAGATGAATATTTATTTTTACCAAATGTTAATCTTAAATAACTGAAAGCTCCTCCAGCAACCGGAACTTGAACTGCGAATTCAGTGTAACACAAAGAAGATAAAGTGCTGATATTCCTGCTATGATATAAGACATGAAAACCGAAGGACCGGATTGATGAAGAGCAACAGGACCAGTTGTAACAAACACGCCAACACCTAGCATTCCTCCAACTCCAAGAGCAACAAGATCATACCAGTTAAGCTTCCTTTTCATGTCTGCACCAGACCTATGTCTCACTTGGTTGAATTCTTGGTCTGGTGTCCATGTTGCTAGCATTCTTTTTTCTAAGCCTATGAGGAGTTTGTGAGAGTGAATAGAAATAGTTTGATAACATTGTCATGGTGTTGGTTGTAATGTGGTGGATGCTAGCTAGGCATTATTGTATATAAACACTTGGCTTTTCTTTGCTTCAATAAGGTGTTGGATTGAGGGTTTTTAAATAAGAATGGGAGAGGGAATTATTATTGCTTTGTTGCTTTATTTTAAAACTATTTAAATATTATGAGGTCCCCTTCTAACGTCCCTAGCTAGCCCTTTTCAAATTACATATTATCCCTTAGTGTTTTGAAATATTATCAATTAAGTAACATTGGAAATATGTGATTAGCATCAACAAAAGCACCAAAAGATTTTTGCACTAAACTCAAGAATAGTTGGTCTTGATTCTTGGGTAAAAAAAATAGAATAGCACATCATGGAATGGCCACCATACAATTGTAAATGGGAGGTTGCATGTATGCTATTAATTAGAACAAAGGAGTAAGTGACAGACCCTAACATAGAAGGAATTATTCTCTATAAATAGTAGTTTATTAGTTATGAGAGTATTCCTATTTTTTTCCAAGAATCACTCTTCTGGCTTCCACCCTTTTCTACGAAGGAATAGGGAAGAGAACCAGGAGGCACATGGTAATCATCATGTTCATCTTTCTCACCTTGATATAGCCAATCTTATACTAATAATTTATTAGTTTATGCATATTCATGAAAGGAAGACTACATTGCAGAATTTAAAATTTGGTCACGGTTTGTCGTGATTAAATTGTAGTTAAATAAAACTCTTACACGAGATTTGTGACACCATTGCTCAATTAAAATTTCCATTTTTATGTTAATAATTATTTGTTTATGCATATTTATGAAAGGTGGACTATAATACAAAATGTAAAGTTATTCTGGAAGAGAATTTGACTATCTAATATAGAGTATTGATTATGGATGTAAGAATCAAGAGTCAGGCAAAGAGAAAATGTCTCATAGGAGCTCCACGAATCAAGTGGTGGCATTTGAATGGTAAAAAGAAAGAAAGTTTCCAACACAAGATTTTGGAGGGATGAGGGTTTAGACAACCATAAGGAAATGTCAATGATATGTGGAATAAGATGACCCGAAAGATTAGGAAAGTGACTAAAAAGACGTTGAGAGAATCATGAGGTATTGGATGTAGAGGTAAAGAATCGTGGTGGTGAAATGAAAGTGTTCAGAGTAAAGTTAGAGTAAATAAGGATTGCTCTAAAGAATAATCTAAGTAAAAGTGTTGAAACTTGAAAAGTATAAGGAAGCTAAGAATGAGACCAAGAAGGTGGTGAATGAAACAAAATCTAATCTTTTCAAGGATTATACCAATCTCTAGAAACTAAGGAGGGGGGAATTAAATATATAGGCTTGTTAAGGGAAGAGAAAGAAAGACAAGAGATTTTAACCAAGTGAAATCTTAAAGATGAAGAAGGCAAAGACTTGGTTTGGGGAAAAGACTTAAAGGATAGGTGGAATACGTATCTCTACAATTTATCTAATGAAGGATATGTTATCTCTCCAGACTCTAGTGGTCTCAGCATTAGATAAAAGGATTGAAACTATAATTATTACCACCGAATTCAGAAACCAGAGATAAAGAAAGCGTTGAAAAAGATGAGTAATAATAAGGAAATTGGGCTACATAACATATCTAATGAAGTGTGGAAAATTCTTAGAGATAAATGTATTGAGTGTCTTACCAAACTCTTTAATAAAATTATGAGGTCTAAGCATATGATTTGAATGGAGAAGAAACACACTAGTTCCAATCTATAATAACAAGGGAATATACAAATTTGTGCAAATAGTATGGGGTTAAACTTATGAGTCATACCATGAAGTTATGAGAAAAGTGATTAAATGGACTCTAATAAAAGAGACTCAAGTCAGAGAATAAATTCGTTTTATAATTGGAAGGTAGACTGTGGAAATAATCTATCTTTTAATACGTGTGATGGAGTAGTATCAGGTAGACTAACAATACTTACACTTAATTTTTATTAACTTGAAGCAAGCGTGAGGTAAAGTTCCTAGAGAGATTTTGTGGAAAGGCGTAAGGAATAGAGGTTAGGATTGCATAAATTCGAGTTATTCAAGATATTTATGAAGGGTATCAACTAGTGTACAAACACAAGGTGAAGAGATATGATTTTCCATTACAATATGTTTGCATCAATTCTAACACTAATCATCTACCATTAAATTAGGATATAGTTCTACAAAAACATCCAATAGAGCACTAAAATGAGTTTAGTAGATGATTATTTCTATTTGATTATTCGAGAAAATTTAAATATATGAAATTTGACAACAAAAGATACTACAACACACCTACGATGAATATATATTACTATGACCATCTATTCATCATGGTAATATCTTATTTTAGCGCAATATTATTTTATTTTATTTTATACTTAATCGAAACCCAATTGTGGTCATAAAAGTTGGGTCACAAGTTTCAATCCCAAAAGCAACATTTTTCCTTTTTATGGTAAAAGTAAGCGCGTCCTTAAAAAATATTTAAAATTGAAAGTTTTACAATTACGATTTTCTTAATAAACTGTAATTATAAGTTTCATATATCACTACGGTTGATTTTCTCAACCGTTGTGACATACAAAATTATAACATAGAAGGCATTTTATTTCGCTCATAACGGGATGGGTGCCCTAGAACGATATGACAGGATAGCAAAATCTTCACCATCATCTTTGAATATCATTTATGGAAGGAAATATTCACCAATTTCTTCAAATATCATTTGTGGAAGGAAGTCTTCACCAATTTGTAAGTCATCATTCTTTTTCTCTCACGCTAAAGAATGTATAGTGTTATTGCATCTATTAATGTGGATTATTTTGTTTTAGATTTTGTTTGTGAATCATTAATGTGGATTGTTTCATGTTGGTTTTATTCATTTTTTGTAGCATATAATCATAGGATGGAAGTTGATAGATTTATTTATATTAGAAAGTCCTAGATTTTGTGTGTGAATCATGAATCTAGATTGTTTCGTGTTGATTTTATTTAGATTTTTTAGCATATAATCGTAGGATGAAAGATGGTAGATTGGTGTATATTAGAAAGCTCTAGATTTTTATTGTGAATCATTAATATGGATTATTTTGTGTTGATTTTATTCAAATTTGGTAGCATATAACATTGGGTGAAAGTTAATAGATTGGTGTATACTAGAATGTACTAGATTTTGTTTATGAACCATTAATCTAGATTGCTTCATGTCGATTTATTTCATATTTTGTAGCATATAATCATAGGATGGAAGATGATAAATTGGTGTATCTTAGAAAGTCCTAGATTTTGTTTGTGAATCATTAACGTGGATTGTTTCGTTTTAGTTTTTTCATATTAATGTTGAGTGTATATGAATGTGTACATCATACTAAGAGTTAAGCTGAATAAAACTTTTATTAAATAAACCTTACAAAAAATTTCATTAAATATGCCCTAGAGTTAAGCTAATAATCATATATAAATCCTCTGGTAGAGAGAAATTTTGACCATGTATAATCTACTTCATCCTCATCATCAGAATCGATGATGACTGTCCTTTTCACCCTTCTTCTTATTCTTGACCTCTTCTTCCTGGGTACTCCCTTGAGTCTAAATAGTTCAGTTGCACAAGAGTGGCTTCTTCCCGCTTCTCTGATTTTCTTGGATAGATTGTAATGAGGGTTTTGTACAAGAGCAACTTTTATTTTCCCAGCATTGTTGAAAGCTTCAACATATGTACCCATTTTGATTCATCCTCTTCTGATTTCTTTGGAATTTCTCTTTTATATTGTTTCTTCCGATTCTTACGCTTCTTTAATCCTTGAAAGTCTAAAAGCCAAAATATTTCACGCATGTTAAAGTTTATCATTATTGGTTCTTTAATTCTATACATTTTTTTCTCTTAGGAGTTGGAAAGATATTATGGTTGCCTACCTCGAGTTATTGAATGATTATATCTCTTTGTCTTTTCAAATTTATTTTTCACTTATTTGATATTCTTTCTTACGTATAGTTTTATGTAATAATGTGTACATAATGGTTGTCTACCTCGAGGTATTGAATGCATCTCTTTGTGTTTTCAAATTTCTTTTTCACTTCTTTGAACGCATTGTTTGATCAAATAATGTGTACATAATGAAATTGTGTATGTAACACAAGTTTTGATATTCAATTAACAAATAGGTGTATTATTGATTATGGCATGATATGATTATGAATTATTCTTGAACAATATAACAACGGTTGTTAGTTTAACTACTATTAGAAGTAGAATAATAAATGGTAGTGCAGGAGTCGAACCCATGACCTTTAAGTTATTTCACAACGGTTGTTTTCTAAAACCGTAATTATAAATAGCACGCTATCCAATTTATAACAACGGTCAACTGCCCATTGTGGTAACCAGCATACATTCAATCATTCCCTACCTAACAATCAACGTGCTACTATCATTATATGTATTTCGCAACCGTCATTTTTTTGTGTTTTTCGTAGTAGTGAGAATAAGCATTTCTAACCTAGAGGTGAAAGTTTTAGATCAAATAATCTCTTAAGTAACACGGTTTAAATATTTTGGGCATGTAATATATGATGGAAATTAAGACACAATAATTTACTACTACACGTTGATATAAAATTTCCCAAACTTAGGAACCTTGAGGATAAAAATAAATACAAGATGGCAACCAAACAATAAAGGAACAAAAGTCTCGATCCGACAGTGAATGAATTAAGGATCGTCATTTTAGTGAGACTGGTTAAAAAAACGAAAAATGTGTTTCTCTCATCTTTTTTCTCTTTTTGAATCCTTATTTTCTCTTTATCTCTCTTAACCCTAAATTAACATTCTCCACTTAAATAAGTGAGACAAATAGGCTATTAATATTTGAGTCTTTCTCTACATAGGAAAGGAGCCCAAGCCCGACAAATATCCCCCTCACAACTATGTGAGGAAATCGCCAAACCAGGGATTTCACAACAAGCTTCAAACTTCCCTCTTGGTAATGATTTAGTCATCATATCAGAATCATTATCATATGTATGAACCTTAGATAACTCCAACAACTTAGCATCCAAAACATCACATATCAAATGATATCTCATCAATGTGTTTGGACCTATTATAAAAAGTCAGACAATTACCAAGATAAATAGAGCTTTGACTATCAACAAACAACACATATTTGTCTTAAACAAAACCAAGCTCCTGTAAAAATTTCTTCAACCAAAGTAACATTTGCATGCTTTAGTAATGGCAAAAAACTCAACCTGTGTAGTTGACAATACTATAGACTTTTGCAATCTAGACTACCAAGCCACAGCTCCCCCTGCAAATTTAATCATGTAGCTTATAACACCTCTAATCCCCACATGAATATATTGCACAATGTTGTTGTATATTAATGCTGCAAAAAAGTAAAGTATTTATTTTCAAATGATATATACCATTACGTTATATCGTATCGTGTCCACAATTGTTATTGATTAATTAATTCGACTATTCGTTCATTAATGAGTTTGGGATTAAATAGGTTGAAAATAAAAGACAAAAAGTAAATGAACAAAAAGTATAAAAGGATAGACAACACATGGAACGAATACACTACCGTCAGACTTAAATCTACTCCCAATTATACTCATCCTACGATACTCATCCATGTCATCACATACCTCTCCAACCTAAGCTATTTCTAACCCAAATTGAGAATCCTCCGAATCACCTCGATATCTATTTCTGGTATACCTCGACAACTGTCAACTACGTCACCTCCATACCCATCTTTGGCATACTTCAATGCAAAGGCATTAAGATCATATACTCTAAGTGAATATCACTCTAAACCCATTTCTAGCATTGAAACTAATGATAACCATCCTAGGTAAGAATCTAACGATCTATCTCTGTAAGCTCAAACCCTAACATATTAAAACCTAAGACAATCACCAACACAGTTCGTAAAGAAAATTTATACAACGTCGAGAGACAAATATACATGAGTAAGAGATATACATACAAAACCCAAAAAGATATTTCAAAGAGAAAAGAATAGGAATCAAATATTTCTTGTTTGTCAACACAATCGAAGAGTTACCAGGATCATCCAAATACAGCTCAATGTTATTTTCTAGAAAATATATG
This sequence comes from Vicia sativa, assembly GCA_021764765.1. Classification (NCBI taxonomy): domain Eukaryota; kingdom Viridiplantae; phylum Streptophyta; class Magnoliopsida; order Fabales; family Fabaceae; genus Vicia; species Vicia sativa. Next base: position 184,056,269 of record CM038796.1, on the reverse strand, counting down.
AAAATGATGTTGATGGTGTGGAACTCAAAATACAACCCATAACCTAAAATGTGTTCAAATCTCAAAGTGCGCTTAGCAGTCAATCAGCGTTGACGGTTTGTGTTGTTGAAAAAAATCAACACTTATTTTCATCATAACAAGAACCGTATCAAAGTTGCACCATTTAAAAGCATTGGAAGATTATTCAATGCTCTATCTAACCATGAATAAATATCAAGCTTATGACTATTCAAATATTTGAAAAACTCATCTTTGCTTTATGTGTTCTTTTTTATAAATTGTAGTTTAAAGTCGTCTCTTCAACACTTTATTATTCAATGCTCCAATTATGAACGAATACCTATAAAAGAGATAAAAAACTATCAAACAATATTATATTTACACAAAAACATTATTCTCTAAATATACACATTTATACAAAAGCGGGGATTTATTTATAGAATATTAACAAAACAACCGATAAGTGCCACAAAACATATGTACAAAATAACTATATTTTAGCATTATCAATAATCGAGTAAAATAGAATGCATATCAGAGGCATTACATACTTTCTTTCAAATTAAAACAATACATATACACCGGTCATAATCATAACACATATTTGAATCTCATTCTTTAAAACAAATCATGCATTTCCACATTGGATCATTTCTTATTCACGATACTATCAATGATTACATCCCATACTATAACCATTGGATGAAGCGATGAATCCATAACATAATCAAGTCATCGAATTCATACATAACACCAAGGTCACATCAAATAGTATCTCAACATACATTTCAAAATATATGAGAATACATAACAAATATCTCATAAAGCATAAATTCGGATAAATCGATGTTACATGAGAGCAATGACTCAACTACCTAGTATATGATAAATAGCTAAACTCCTCAACTAGTCTCGTGTGAAGTACCATTCTCTCGAACCTGCCGTTACCCATATAGAGGCAACATCACACGGTGACGAAATTCACATTATTATAAATATATAAATTTGGAAGCAATATAGAAGCAACATCTATTCAATAATTCCACACACTTCAAGTGATATTCCAAAATAACATGATTATACAAACATTCCAAGTATAACATATTCACATTTATCACAGATAGCATAAATATCATCAATCCAAATAATTCAATTATTCATTATAATCAAATATCACAATTTCAATACACAACACTTATTCATCAATGAATCATTAGACAACAATGCAATGTGACTCAATATGCATGTGGTACCATTGGAACAATTGTTCACCTTACTTTTGATTCATTATCTTAGAATCAAAGTCATGCTTTCGATCCGGACTTCCCAAGCCACGCTATTATCCATTTAAGGATCGAGCAAATGTGAACCCAAAGTTTCCGCTACTTATTCATTTGGGATTGAGCCAAATGTGAACTCAAAGTTTCACCGCTACATATTCATTCAAGAATCGAGTCAATTAGAACCCAAAGTTTCACCACCTCAATTTTCAAGGTCAACCATGTATGCATGTGCAATTCATCAACATCATATTGTTGAAAAGTATATTAAAGCAAATATTTTTATATCATCCGCAGATTGGGTGATATTACACTTGCTTTATAGTTACAATCGCTTTAAGTTTACAATTTGAAAATGTTTGTTTGTGTTTGGTAATCTATCAATCACTTTTGGCATAAAATTAAAGTACTAAAATTATGGTTTTATCAAATTAAAAAGACTTTGTCAAGATTTGGTTTCACTATTCCATTTCCATATATTTTCTCATAACTAGTATGTGAACTCAATAAGTTTGAACATAATCTATATCCTCTCAATAACATTTATGTCTAAATGATATTGTGATATTTAAAATTAATCTTTTATACATTTCTTCATCCAAAATATTAATCTAACAATCCTTAGTATTTGATATAAAAGAAAAGCAAGAAATAAATCTATTTCTACAACCTAATTCTTACTTGAGAAAATGCTTTAAGAACATAAATTAAATTATCTTTTTCAACAATAATTTAATATAACATATTCAATAAACAAAAAAGATTTTCTCACATTCAACCTCAAATTGTTCACATACAAGAGTTTAAAATTACATAATGGATTTGGAATAGTTACTACCTTAATCTTGACAAAATAGGAATTTAGTTCCTCATCACTATGGTTGACATCCAAAGAAACTTAAATGTTCTTCTTGTTCTTCCACAATGTTCTCTCTTTTTTTTCTCTTGATAAAATTTGAATGTGAATAATAATAATCAAGTTGTCCTCTTTCTCTTTTACTCTCTTCACTTTTACTTTACTCATGTCATGATTGCAATTGATGTGACCTCTTTCGTAACCACACAATTATCTTGACTTAAAAAGTGACTAAAGAAAGACTTACGCTACCCCAAAGAGCTGATCCCAAAGACACTTCTAATTATTTCAAAACATAAGTTACGATTATACACTTGGCGATAATAAAGGGCCAGCGAATCGAGCTGATTTGGACTTCTTTGAATTAACACGAGTTCACGCCAACAAGTGGATGCGCGAACGAAAGTTAATTTATGCTCCTTGTCTTTCCTCACCTCCCTTTGGCTTATCTTGATCTTGTCTTGACTTGGTTAGCCTTCTCCCACATGTATCCAAGTAATTCTTTCTCTAAAATTCTACAAAACTAACAATTGAAGTGAAATATCTATTCTACTAAAAATAAAAACAAGAATAATTGCATATTTATGAATTGTGTGCATAAAAGAATAAAAATTAAATAAAACTTGGTTAAAAGGACCAATAAAAATGTATGAAAATTAGTCCAATTTGGTCCTTAACACATATGCAAATCAAGTATATTCACCAACCAAAATTATCCAAGCATATCACCATAATTCAACTCATGTGAATTATCCACCATTTGCACAACATCATGTTCCAACAATAACAAGCATTACATGTAGCATATACATATCACCACACATCACAATTAACACATAACACATACTTCAACACATGTTATCCTCACTAATCCAACATCTTGAATTATACACAAATTTCACAAATACACATACATTAATGCAAATCATTTAACATTTACCATCACATACTCACCAACAACATTTTGCACATAAACCAACAATGATTATTCATTACAATCATCCAAACACAACACACATAAGTAAAATCAAGTATAATATGTTCATATCATTTAGAAACTCAACACACCATAATAACATATAGAAAACAATGTCAAAACATATTATTTCCATTCATCATCAATTCATAACACATACCAATTGATACGCAAACTATCATTCCAATTCAATACCAATTCACAATATGCATAAAAAATATAAACATCATTTTTCCCAATCACATAATTATTAAATCATCTAATGTCACCAAACCTAGATCTATCTTATAGGTTATTTCATTAGCTTTCTAATGCTTCAATCGACACTCAAAACAGACTTACAGTTTGTAAGTTACGAATATTTGAAACTTTTATGATTTGCAAATCCGATATCATACACTAACACCGCAAGACCACATTTAAATGTCAATTAAATTTAGCTTTCCACGGGTTCGAACGTTGCGTCAAACAGACACCTGAAACTCAAGTTATGAATTTTTGAAGTTTTGGAAAAATTTCTGATGCAAACCCATGTGGTGAGTCTGCATTTTTCTGAAACTTTTTGCGAAGACAACAACTTCACACGAATCTTTGACCCAAACACATATTAAACGTAATTTACTCTATTTTAAGGTGCTATAACCTATTTCCAACATATAACATCAAATACAAACATCTAAACATAATTTCCAACATCAATTTGGGATTCTAAATTCAACCTAATTGAATCCAAAACCTAGAAATTGAAATACCCAAATCTAATTCTTGTTACTAATCATTAAAGGGTATCCTAACATGTTTCTAAGCATGGCTCATCATTTCTAAGTAGAAAACACAATTCTTCTACAAACCCTAACATTCAAAGATTCTTAGAAATTGAAATTAAACAGCCTAGCATGTTACTAATCACTACCCAACAACATACAAGTAAATAATAACATGGATTCTCCCCTTACCTTTTGAAGATTCCTCTTCTAGGGTTTCCTCTTCACTTCTCTTATTTCTCCTATTCTCTTCTTTTCTCTTCTTCTTTCTCTTCTTTCACCAAATGACAATTCTAATTATGATTTCCTTCTAACCCTTTACTAACTAGGATTGTCTTATTGTGCTTAATACTTAACACATCTTCATTACTTCTATTCATAATTTTAGACCCAATACCAAATAACCACAATTCTACTCAATTATTTAAATAACACACATATTCAAAAAATTCAATTTTCATTTAAATCACCCAATTAAATTAATTATCACATAATATAAAATAATAATAATTAATAATTAGCTATTAAAATCAGGGCGCTCAGTGCGGTCTGTGCTATTTCGAAAAAAATCAGCACTTATTTTCATCATAACTTGAGAACCGTAACTCGGAATTGCGCCTGGTTTGAAGCGATGGAAAATTTATTCAATGCTCTATCTAACCATGAATAAATATCAAGCTTTTATGACTATTTGAAATATTTGAAAAACTCATCTTTGCTTTATGTGTTCTCTTTTATTGCTCAAAATCGTGCGTTTGAAGTCGTCTATTCGACTTTATTACTCAATGCTCCAATTATGAGCGAATACCTACAAAAGGGATTAAAAAACTATCAAAACAATATTATATTTACACAAAAATGATTATACTCTAAATATACACATTTATACAAAAGCGAGGATTATTTATAGAATATTAACAAAAGAACCGATAAGTGCCACAAAACATATATACAAAATAACTACATTTTAGCACTTATCAATAATCGGGTAAAATAGAATGCATATCAAGAGGGCATTACATATTTTCTTTCAAATTAAAACAATACATATACTTGGTCATAATCATAACATATTTGAATCTCATGCTTTAAAACAAATCATGCATTTCACGGATCATTTCTTATTCATGATACTATCGATTACATTCCATTCTATAACCATTGGATGGCATGAATCCATAACATAATCAAGTCATTAGAATTCATACGCCGGCACCAAGGCCACATCAAAATAGTATCTCAACACACATCAAAATATATGAGAATACATAACAAATATCTCATAAAAGCATAAATTCGGATAAATCCGGTGTTACATGACCGAGCAATGACTCAACTACCTAGTATATGATAAATTAGTTAAACTCCTCAACTAGTCTGCATGCAGCGGCTATCCTCAAAATCGCATGTTACCCACATAGAGCATCACAATAGAAGGGTGAATTTACATCATTATCTATATATATATATATATATATATATATATATATATATATATATATATATATATATATATATTGGAAGCAATATAGAAACCACGTCTATTCAAGAATTTCACACTTCAAGTGATATTCCAAAATAAAATGATTATCTGAGACATTCCAAGTATAACATATTCTCATTTATCACAAATAGAATAAATGTCATCAATCCAAACAATTCAATTATTCATATAATCAAATATCATAATTCCAATACACAACACTTATTCATCAATGACCCATGAGACAACAATGAAATGTGACTCGATATGCATGTGGTACCATTGGGAATAATTAGTTCACCTCACTTCTGATTCATTATCTTAGAATCAAAACTAGGCTTCCTATTCGGACAAGACCCAAGCCACACTACTTATCCATTCAAGGATCGAGCCAAATATGAACCCAAAGTTTCACCGCTACTTATCCATTTAAGGATCGATCCAAATGTAGACGAGTTTCACGCTTCTTATTCATTCAAGAATGGGGCAATTGTGAACCTAAAGTTTCACCACCTCAATTTTAAAGGTCAATCATGTATGCATGTGAAATTCATCAACATCATATGCAAATCAAGATTATTCATCAACCTTAATTATCCAAGCATATCACCATAATTCAACTAATGTGAATTATCCACCATTTACACAACATCATGTTCCAACAACAACAAACATTACTTGTAGCATATACATATCACCACAATCACAATTAACACATAACATATACTTCAACACATGTTATCCTCACTAATCCAACATCTTGAATTATACACCAATTTTATCAATGCACATACATCATTACATCAATGCAAATCATTTACCATCACATACTCACCAACAACATTTTGCACATAAACCAACAATGATTATTCATTACAATCATCCAAACACAACTCACATAAGTAAAATCAAGTATTATGTGTTCATAGCATTTAGCAACTCAACACACCATAATAATATAGAGAATAATGCCAAAACATATTATTTCCATTCATCATCAATTTATAACACATACCCGATTCATACGTAAATTATCATTCCAATTCCATACTAATTCACAATATACATAACACATACTGCATCATTTTTCCAATCCATAATTATTAAATAATATAATTCCACCAAACCTAGCTCTATCTTATAGATTATTTCATTAGCTTTATAACACTAAAACAGCCTTTCAAGCGGACTTACGGTTTTGTAAGTTATGAATATTTGAAACTTTTACGATTTGCAAATTCGATATCATTCACTAACCACAATAACCCATTTAAATACCAATTAAATTTATTTCTAGAAACGAAACTATTTTTACAAGAAATTACATTATATTAGCTTCTCACAGGTTCAGCGGCTCATCGAACGGACTCCGAACTCAGTTATGAATTTTTGAAGTTTTGGAAAAATTCTGATCTGGTGCGCGGCCATGGCAGCAGATCGCATTTCTTGAAACTTTCTCGAAGACTAACTTCCCACACAAACTGACCCAAAACACATTTAAACATGCAATTTTACTCTATTTAGGTGTTATAACCTATTCCAACATATAACATCAAATACAAACATCTAAACATAATTTCCAACATCATTTGGGATTCTAATTTCAACCTAAGTGAATCAAAACCTAGAAATTGAAATACCCAAATATAATTCTTGTTACTAATCATTAAGGGTATCTAACATGTTTCTAATCATGGGTTATCATTTCTAAGTAGAAAACACAATTCTTCTTCAAATCCTAACATTCAAAGATTCTTAGAAATTGAAATTTAACAACCTAGCCATGTTACTAATCACTACCCAACAATATACAAGTAAATAATAACATGGATTCTCCCCCTTATCTCTTGAAGATTCCTCTTCTAGGGTTTCCTCTTCTTCTCTTCTTCTTCTCATCTCTCTTATCTTATAACTTCTTCTTTCTCTTCTTTCACCCAATGACAATTCTAATTATGATTTCCTTCTAACCCTTTACTAACTAGGATTGTCTTATTGGCTAATATAACACTCTCCATTACTTCTATTCAAATTTTAGACCCAATATCAAATAACCACAATTCTACTCAATTATTTAAATAACACACATATTCAAATAATTCAATTTTCATTTAAATCACCCAATTAAATTAATTATCATAATATAATAAAAATAATTAATAATTAGCTATTAAAATCGGGAAGTTACATAGCCAAGTGGAATTTCTTGAATCAATTCTCCAGCCATATTAGATTTAGGTATCCTACTAGAGTAGCTTATCCTCAATATCATAAGTAGTCTTGCGAAATCTTAAAATCCATTTACAATATTCTCATGCTCTACTTGGATTTGACAAAATATACTAATTGTACCAACAACATGTGTTATATCTGGTCTTGTACATATCATTACATACATCAAACTACTCACATAATAAGCATAAGGAACATGTTTCATATCAAATGCTTCACATTCACTTAAAGGACTTTGATTAGAACTCAACTTGAAATGAGTAGCAAAAGGACTGTATATCCCGTTGAGTTTTTCATTTTGAATTTTGCAACACTTTTTTGATATAATGTTCTTGAGAGATCCAAAGTTTCTTATGTTTTCATCACACATGATTCTAATGCCAAGAATTTTTTTAGTCGTTCCATGTCTTTCATGGAAAATGACTCTCTCCCATCTTCTTTAACACTTTAATGTTAGAAATATTTTTTCTACAATAATATCATCAACATATAATAATAAGATATTAATCCATCATTCGAAAAATTTATAATAAAGATGCAATGATACGAATTAGTCTTACGGTATCCTTGATCGCATATAACGGACTTAAACTTCTTGTACCATTGCCTTGGAGCTACTTCACCCATATAGACTTTTCTCTATCTACAAACATGATCTTGTTTGCCTTTAACTTGAAACCCATCGGGTTATATCATAGATTTCTTCCTCCAATCACCATGAAATAAATTCGTTTCACATCATTTTCTCAACCTCTTAATAAAGGGTAGAATATAAACTCAACACAATTATGATTGATGACATCTTACAAAGGTGAGAAAATCTCATTAAAATTAACACTCTCTCTTTGACATAAATGTTTCACCACTGATCTAGATATATATCTTGGTGACTTAGAGTTCCTCTCTTGTTTAACTTTATAAATAAACATGTTTTCCAGTCTCTTTTTGCCTTTAGGAAATTTCTAGTCATAAGTGTGATTATCGTACAATGACTTCATCTCATCATGCATTGCATCCAA
>CM038796.1:183958824-184047562 GCA_021764765.1 Vicia sativa | reverse complement strand
ATAAGTCTTGAATGAAATCATAAGAAATTTGAAGTGAATATAAGTCTTTAGAAAATATGGTGAAAATTGATGTGAATATAAGTCTAAAATCTTGTGAATAATTGAAGTGAAAATAAATCTTAAGATAATGAAATGAAGTTTGATGAATATAGAAATCTCTAAATCTGGTGAAATTTAGAGTGAGAAATCTTAGAATAATATGAAGAAATTTTTAAGTAAATAGCTAAGTCTTGAGAAATAAGCTGGTGGAATTTGGAAGAAGTGAATATAAGTCTTGGAAAATCTGGGTCTGAATTTGAAGTGAACATGAATCTTAAGATAATCATATGAAATTTAAATAAATATAAATAAAAAATTTGATTAAATTTAAAGTGAATGTAAATGCGAGAAAATAAGTGAAATTTAATGTGAATATAAGCCTTAAGAAAATATGATGAAAATTGAAGTGAATATAAGTCTTCAGAAAATTTGGTTAAAATTGAAGTGAATATAAGTATTCAGAAAATCTTGTGAAAATTGAAGTGAAAATAAGACTTCAAAAAATTTGATGAAATTTGAAGTGAATATAAGTCTTCGAAAATCCTAGAAATTAAAATTGAAGTGAATATAAGTCTTCAGAAAATCTGGTGAAAATTGTGGTGAACATAAATCTTAAGATAATCTGATGAAATTTAACGTAAATATAAGTCTTCAGAAAATCTGATGAAAGTTGAAGTTAATATAAGTCATGAGAAAATCTAATGAAATTTTAAATGAATTAAGTCTTTAGAAAATCTTGTGAATGTTGAAGTGCGCGTAAATCATATGATATTTGATGAAATTTGAAGTGAATATAACTCATAAGAAAATCTCGTGAAAATTGAAGTGCACATGAGTCTTAAGATAATCTGATGAAAATTGTAGTGAATATAAATTTTAAGAAAATTTAATGAAATTTGAAGTAAATATAAATCTTAAGAAAATTTGATAAAATTTAAAGTGAATTTAAGTCTTCAGAAAATCTAATGAAATTTGAAGTGAAAATAAGTTTTCAAAAAATCAGGTTAAAATTGAAGTGAATATATGTCTTCAGAAAATCTTATGAAAATTGTAGTGAACATAAATATTAAGGTACTTTGATGAAATTTAAAGTGAATATAAGTCTTCATAAAATCATAAGAAATTTGAAGTGAATATAAGTCTTCAGAAAATATGGTGAAAATTGATGTGAATATAAGTCTTCAAAAAATCTTGTGAAAATTGAAGTTAAAATAAATCTTAAGATAATATGATGAAGTTTGAAGTGAATATAAGTCTAGAAAATCTGGTGAAATTTGAAGTGAAGAGAAATCTTAGAATAATATGAAGAAATTTTAAGTAAGTATAAGTCTGTAGAAAAACTGGTGGAATTTGAAGTGAATATAAGTCTTCAGAAAATCTGGTCCGAATTGAAGTGAACATGAACCTTAAGATAATCATATGAAATTTAAATAAATATAAATATTAAAAAAATTTGATTAAATTTAAAGTGAATATAAGTCTTCAGAAAATCTGATGAAATTTAAAGTGAATATAAGCCTTAAGAAAATATGATGAAAATTGAAGTGAATATAAGTCTTGAAAATCACAATTAAATTGAAGTGAGTATAGAGAGTATTGAGAAAATCTTACGAAAATTGAAGTGAAAATAAGACTTCAAAAATTTGGTGAAATTTAGAGTAATATATAATTCTTGAAACTCTAGTGAATAAAATTGAAGTGAATATAAGTCTTGAAAATGGGTGAAATTGAAGTGAACATAAATCTTAAGATTAATGAAGTGAAATTTAAAGTAAATATAAGTCTTTAGAAAATCTGATGAAATTTGAAGTGAACCATAGTCATTGGAAAATCTAATGAAATTTTAAGTGAATATAAGTGTTTTAGAAAATATAGTTAATTGAAGTGAATATAAGTCTTAGGAAAATCTTACATGAAAATAGAGAAGTGAATATAAGTCTTGAAAATATGAGATTAAATATTTAATGTGAATATGAGTCTTTACCAAAATCGAGGTTAAAATTGGTGAATATAAGTCTTCAAAAATGCGAGGCGAAAAGTGAAAGTAGACATAAATCTTAAGGTAATTTGATGAAATTTAAAGTGAATATAAGTCTTGAGAAAATATGATGTAATTTGAAGTGAATTAAAAGTTTTAAGAAATATCTTAATGAAAATTTAAAGGATATGATCTTGAAGAGAATACTTGAGTGAAAATTGAAGTGAACATAAAATCTTAGAATGATACGATAAAATTTGAAGTGAATATAAGTCTTGGAAAATGCGGTGAAATTTGAGTGAAGAGAATCTTAAAATAATATGAAGAAACTTTTAAGTAAGTATAGTCTGCAGAAAAACTGGTGGAATTTGAGTGAATATAAGTCTTGAGAAAATAAATTAAATTAAGTGAACATGAACCTTAAGATAATCATATGATTTTAAATAAATATAAATAATAAAAAAATTTGATTAAATTTAAAGTGAATATAACTCTTCAGAAAATCTGATGAAATTTAAAGTGAATATAAGTCTTAAGAAAATATGATGAAAATTGAAGTGAATATAAGTCTTGAGAAAATGGTCAGAGGACAAAAGTGAATATAGGTCTTGAGAAATGCAGTTGAAATTGGTGAATATAAGAGTATTCAGAAAGATACTTGAAAATTAAGTGAACAGCAAGACTTCAAAAGGTTGATGAAATTTGAGAGTGTATAATTGCTTGGAAACTCTTGGTTAAAATTGGAAGTGAATATAGAGTCTTAGGAAAATCCCCAGGTGAAAATTAAGTAGAAATGAAATCCAAGATAATGGGTGAGGAATTTAAAGTAAATATAAGTCTTGAAGAAAATATGATGAAAGTTGAAGTGAATATGAAGTCATCCGTGAAAATCAGTAGAAAATTTAGAAGTGAATATAAGTCTTTAGAAATCTGGTTAAAATTAGGGAAGTGAATATATGTCTTGAGAAAATCTTTGTGAAAATAAGAAGCAAATATAAGTCTTCAAAAAAATTTGATTAAATTAATGTGAATATAAGTCTTAGGAAGAAATAGGTTAAAATTGAATTGAATATAAGTCTTCAAAAATACGGTGAAAATTTAAGTGAACATAAATCTTAAGGTACTTTGGTAAATTTAAAGTGAATATAAGTGTTCGCGTTAAAAGTGACGTCTTGAGGAATCCAATTTGAATTGATTCTGCGAAAAAAGCAATTACTCTTTTGATTTGTTTATAAAGATGCCGCTTGACATCAAGATTTATTATTTTCCAACACAAGAAAATGATTATGAAGAAGCTGCAATACCTCAATTGATATGATATACATTCGAATAGCTCAAACAGATAGCATTGAGATACGGACAAGAGGTTTATTTATAAAGGGAATAGATGGAGCACCCAAATATATATAATTATCTATATAGCTATATATAGTGAATATGTTTAAATATGTTTGTGTGTTTTAAATTGCTATTTCTATAGTTGGGAAAGTTTCTCCTTTAGTTTTTAAGAAAGGTTGATTATGTGCGGAAAATCCTAAGTTTTTATTATTATTATTTTCGCTAAAGATCATTTAGGATCTACACGCCAAATATCCTATAATGGGAATCAGAGCATTTATGGCTGGGATCTAAAGGATCTTCTTTGTTGTTTAGGGGAGAAAGAAATTTCATTGAGGATGGACCTTGTGCCTCACATTATTCTCAAGGATGTTGAGGAAAGTGAACAGTGTTGATATCCCTTGTACTGGATCAGGCTGGGATCATTATTGAGACACGGACAAGTATCATCTTAATGAAAATGTATCTAATCTGTTTCATCACACTTACATTTTGGGGTTGATTGATTGAAATCTTTCGTATTAAGTTATGAATGTTTTGCTTGAGTGTGCCGGTAGTTACCCATACGAGTTTTAGAAAGATGTTTTGAAGATGGTTGGATCTTTAATTGTGAAGCATTTGGTTGTTTTACTTGGTGTACAGAATGTTACCACACTAAGTTAAAGAGATGTTTTTTTGTTTTGAAGGGTTTGATTTTTGATTTATATGTGGGTGTGATAGATGAGATACTTCTTCCATAGGATGATAAGCGTCTAAATCTAGGAGAATTGATTGGATTAGGGGATGCTTGAAGCTATGGAATAACTATTATTTTAGCCCAAGAGGAGGCATTCGAGGTCATCGAGATTCATATATAGGCTCGAGAGGAAGCTATAAGGTATGGGCTGGCTTTGGCTTTAAGAGGTTCACGAAACCATCCTCTTAAGGTTAAAACAATTTTCACTTAAAATTATACTCTGGGTTCTATCCTAACGGGTGATTCTTTGTTGGAGGAAGCCCAATAGGAGGTGTTAAGAGATTTCCGGTCTCTTTCTTGTTTTGATGCCCAAGAAATAAACTCAATGGGAGTTCTTTTGAACAGAAGAAGCTGACTCGAAGTGTTGTCTTATATGAAGCCTGGGAGGCTAAACTCAATGAAGGAGTTTTCTTATATGAACCTAAAGGCTAACTAGGATGAATGAGTTATCTTATCATGAAGCCCAAGAGGAGCTAACTCAACGGAGACTTAATGGTTAGACTAGTTGTTGTGTTATAACGAAGACTGATTTATATAAACAAGTATATGAAGATTACTAGGAGTTTATGAAGGAAATATAAACAAATGCGTGATGTTTTATTTACAAGGTTTATAATAAAATGACATTTCATGGCTGGCAATTATTTTAGATGTTGTTGAGGTAAATATGTGCAGATAGTGTCCCATGTACAAGGAGAGGTGGATGTACATAGGAGGTTGGGACTTACACCGTAAGGGGCCCATGATCGGTTAGAACTTGAGAAAAAGCAGGTTCGGTTTATCTTCAAATTGGATCGATCATGGAAGGTGAGATTTGTTGAAAAGTTTTGAAAAGATCTTGAAAGTGTTTTTGAAAGATGAAGTAAACTTACAAAGTTTGAAAGATTCGACTTAGAAGTTTGAAAGAAACATCTTGAAAGTGCTTTGAAAAGTACTCAAAAGCGATGTCGTTTCATTTCAAATAAAATATAATCAAAAGAAAGTATTTTTGAATTTTTGACATTATCCTAAAATAGGTATGTTAAATGACACGTGTGCAAAAATCACCTCAAAATGAGGAGTTTTGGTTGGGTTTGAAGAAGTCAAAGTTTGAAAAAAATGTAACAGAAAACAAAAAAATTTGTAAAATGGTCCCAAGGCTATAGAACCCGAGACCATTGGGCAGGCGTGGCAGGCAAAGTGTTAAGAGCAGGCTGGCAATACATCCGTGTATTTATTCCAAGTGTTATAATATTATAAACTAAATGTTTGAATTTGAAAAGACTATAACTCATCTTCTTCTTCCTCGATCCTTCATTCGTACATGGATGCTTTGTTTCTGAATGAAATGCTCGATGACATCTGACAGTTGAGAAATTGAACCAGGGAACATGATGATGTGGTTTAATTTCATTTATTTTAGTTTAACATGATTAAATTTAAAACATGAAGAACCCTAGTTCTTTAAAATCAAATTGAAATCGTGTATGGACATGGATTAAGCAATTAGTTTAGGGTTAATGATCGTTGAAGGTGCGAAACAAAGCGAGGCCATTTTTGAGCTGGAAATAAGAAATCAAGGAGTTCGAAGTTGAGTCACTTACCTCTTGGAAAATTGGTCGAAATCTTTAAAGGAGTTGTTGGTTGATGTTTAAGGATTCTTTGGAGCACGGTGAACTTCATGGAAGGTGTGAGGATAGTGCATGCTCGAAATTACTGGATCATTCCAACCAAGTCCACTTAAAATGAAACTCAAATCCGTGCTTGGAGGTGTTCTGGATCAAAGTGATGGTTTGTATCATCATATGGAGTATGTTGATGATGTTTGAATCAAAAAACACAACTTGCGAGCCAATAACGTTTGAAGTTTAGTGATTTTAAAGTTTAGAAATATGAAAAGCAAATATGTTTTAATGATTCTTGTTGATTTTAAGTTTCAAACCAGTTACATATTGATTTTAAACATGTTAGAACACAAATCTCTCATGGGTTTTCTGGTTTGAAAAATGCAAGAATTCTCACTTTGAACTATGTTACTTGAAATTTAAGAATGAAAAGAGAAAGCTTGTTTTGGCATAGCTTTGGTGTGGTTTCAAATGGCAAAATGACTCTATTTATAGGTCAAAAATTGAGATTAAAAGCAAGAAGGAAGATTGGCTTGGATTTGGACAACTTGCCTTAGAGGGCAAAGAAAGTCATTTTATATAAATGCAAAGGAACCTTCCTTTTAACCATGGTTAAATTTCAACTTGATCTTATCTCATCATAATTACTTTCCATCTGATTTTTATCAGCTCTATCCTTCTTGGCTAGGTGGCAAGGCTTCTAGAAGGAAAGAAAATCAAAAATGACTTGTAAGTTTGAAGATTGTACTTGAAAATCATGGCTTTTGGAGCTCTATGTTTCAAAATCAAAAGTATAGCTAGACACCATGGATTTACAAGTTCTTGGACATTTTGGAAAGCTTGTTTCAAGGGCTACAACTTTCATGTTTTGAGTTTTTTCTAATTCCAAATGGAACTATGTGAAAAATTGCCATGAAAGTAGGAAAAAAATGTGAAATTTTAACACTTGAAATTTTTTCTAAAGTGTTGAAAAGTTTGACTTTTTGTTGACTTTTCCAAATTTCTTGATTTTTTATGATCATGATGGATCATTTGAAGTATTTTGATGATTGAAAAAAGTTTTATCTTGAAAAGTTGACCAAAGTCAAAAGTTGACTTTTCGGTCTGAGATAAATTTCATGGATGATCGAAAGTGACGATGAAAATGTGAACTTCTGTGATGTTTTGAATCAAGAAATTAGGTCAACATGTTGTATTAAAGATAGGAAGATCAATCTCTAGGAAAAAAAGTCATTCATTGATCAAAAATCGGATTGCTTATCGATAAAAACCTAATTGGTCGATCCTCGATAGATCATGAGAAAAATTGGATATCCCGAAGATCGAGAGGTTGATGATTTGATTAAGATAGATCAATTGAGGTGAGGTGAAACTCAAGCCCTAATTGATTACCTCTTGAATCGGATGAAAAATTGATGAAACCTAATTTTGACTGTAGAAGTCACACTTGGATTAAGTCACATTACGAGCCTTAGTGATGTCGTGATGCATATGTAAGGTGGTATATTAGGTCAAAATTGGGGTATGACAGATCTTATTTAAGTTTCTTTAACTTTGAGATATGAAGATGAAAAATCTTCGTTTCGATGGAGTGTGAAGAGACTTAAATATCGAGATCTATGAAATTTTGGACCTAAGATACAAAAATGCGGATGATGCAAAAGGATTACAAAAGATTACCCAAGAGATATCAAAGATTGATATGATGGGGAAAGATTGTGAGGATGACTCAATGCCTAAGAAAAAGAATCATTGGTTGGGAAACAAGCAATTTGTTCCCTTTGGGAAAATAGATTCACATGCATGTGAATATCTGTTCGCTTTGGGCTTGAGGAGATTATACATTGTGCTTGTGACAATGTTTAAGGTAAAGGAAGATGATATTACCAATTATCATCCTTGTGATAGTTTATGGTAATGAGTTACGAAGATATACCAATTATCAGTGATGATAACTATAACAGGTAATTCTTGAGAAAAATCGAATATTCACCTTGTGAATAACAAACAATGATGGAAATAGATCTCAAACGAGTTTCTATTTTCACAGCTACAATATTTCCGGGGATCTCTCTCTTGAGAAGATGTGGGCATTTTGATTGAAAAGACACGGAGTTTTCTTTAGGCAGAAAAGACAACTTGAGGAGATTTCTTGAACTTTCATAATTTGAACTTCTTTGAGAAGAACAATCATTTATGACAAGTTTCAAGATGAAAAAGAAATAAGCGGCTGGATGGCGAGGCTATTGTTTTGTAGGTAGACTTTTTTTTTTGAAATCTAAACTTTGAGTTAGTCGAGGCGGGGTTACATCCCGGGAATGAGCTGGAAAAGCAGTCAATCAAGACTTTGTTCCCAAGGAGGAATGCTCTCAGCTGGGGAACATGATAGAGAAAAATGTATTTTTCTACTTGGGGATAATCTACTGGAGAGATGACATACCCACACTTGTTTTTTTTTTTGGGAATCAATGCAACCTAAACAAGTGATGTTGAAGCAAACATTTGAGAAATGCAGGAATGTATTAATGATGCTATTATGTATGAATGATGAATGTCATATGCATGCTGACGATACTTGACAAGACAACAAAAGGGATATTTGGGAAAAGGACTACGTCACAGTTCAAACAAATACTCAGCAAAATCTGCAACAAGGACGTAGACGTTACTGATGATGAACATGAGTTGCACGCTTTAAACTTTCCGAAAAAGGCATTTCATTGGCAACTTTGTTGGGAATTCTTCTTTTTTATAAGAACACCGTCCTTTGATGATCTCTGCGGAGGAGAAGAAGATTTCTGTAGCAATTGTTCTATCTTTCAGAGATCGAAACTTATTTTTATGAAGAAAACTGTTGAAGTTCCTTCTGTGTTCATAGTTCAAAGGAAAATTTTGCCTTTATTTCAAAATTTTGAAGTAAAAATTCATTTAAAACTTTTTTAGTTGTTTCAAAAGTGATTTTTCACAAAAAAAAACGTTATTTTGCAAAACAGAATAAAGTAAGAATTGCAAACAAATGGGCACAAGGCTCAAATTTATTGATAGAATGGTAATCGATAGGCGTGATTCCATGAGCTTTACAAGAGTTGGAAATGATAATTTATTGGGAAAGGCTACATTGAAAGCAATATACGCTATTATCCTAACAACTTTGAATTCCAACCGTGCTTGATGCTTGGAAGATTTGATTGAAGATCCGTTGATGGAAGTTTCTTGGATTAATCTGGGTGATCACAGATTACTTTGTCATTTTGTATCTTTAGTTTTGCCTAGATTGCCTTTTCGGGTTTACAATCTATCGGGATAATTTACATTTGTGTCTCTAATTTTTGCTGGACCTTTTCGAGTTTTCAGGTCAGGGCGCTCATTTTGCCTAAGCCGCCCTTTTGGGTTTTCGACTTAGAGTTGTTCTTTTGTTTTTAGACAGTATTTCTTGGTACGCATCGGCATTCACGGGATGCGGAGTTCATCACCGTCCATGGTTGTGAGTCATAGCACCTTGAAAAAGCTTCTTTGACGATGTGTGGGCCTTCATAATTAGGAGTCAATTTGCTAGAATCGGTTGGAAAGACGAATCTTTTTAAGCACGAGGTCGCCTTCTCGGAATTCATAGTTCGAACCTTTTATGAAAGCTTTCTTCATCCTTCTTTGATATAGTTGTCCATGACACAGGCGGTCGCCGCTTTTCTTGATTAAGTTGGGTGATCTATACGCTTTGACACCATTCGGCCTCGGATAACTTAGTTTCCATAGGAACTCTCATTGGCGGAATCTCAACTTCTACGGGAACCGCTTCCATCTTTGTATACTAGAGAAAGGGTTGCCCTGTTGAAGTGCGTCTTGAAATGAGTACCCATGCGAGCAAATGGCGGCATTTTGTGCAGGTCTTTGTAGGTGATGACCATTTTCTGGACGATCTTCTTGATGTTCTTGTTGGCAGCTTCAACGGCACCGTTCATCTTTGGTCGGTAAGGAAATGAGTTATGATGCTCGATCTTGAACTCCTCACATAGTTCTTTCATCATTTTGTTGTTCAAGTTCGATCCATTTATGCGTAAT
Organism: Vicia sativa; assembly: GCA_021764765.1. Classification (NCBI taxonomy): domain Eukaryota; kingdom Viridiplantae; phylum Streptophyta; class Magnoliopsida; order Fabales; family Fabaceae; genus Vicia; species Vicia sativa. The sequence goes on along the minus strand of CM038796.1, from coordinate 184,037,808 downwards.
GATCTTTCTCGGAACTCGTATACGGAAATGAGGTTGTTCTTGATAAACCTCACAACCACTTGTCTTCTAACATTGGTAAGATGATGCTTCGACCCATTTGGTGAAGTAATCAATGGCCACTAAAATAAGCGATGTTCGATTTGGACGCTTTTGGTTTGATCATCCAATCATGTCGATCCCCACATGGAGAAAAGCCATGGAGAGAGAATGTTGAGTAGAGTTGGTGTACGTGGATCTTTATCTGTAGATAGATCGACACTTGTGACATCTTTTGGCGTGTTTACAGCAATCGATTCCATTGTTATCAATAGTATCCTGCTCTCAAGATTTTTACGGACATTGCATGTCCATTTGAATGGGTTCAAATGACCCTTCATGCACTTGAATGATTATAATTATGCGCTTCATATGCGTAGCGCATCACGAGCGGGACCATGTCGAAGTTTCTTTTGTATAGCACATCTTCATTCGGAAGAATTTCTAGAAAGCCTCCTTAGAGTTTTCCTATCTTTGTACGATGCCCAGTGGGTACTCACGAGTTTGAAGGCGTTTGATGTCGTGGAACCCACGGTTTATGCTCAGCTGCTTGAGTTGCAAATACATATCAGTCTTTCAAGGCGTCGATATGAATCTTAGGCATATCATTCAATTGTTGACTTTGAACATGGAAGATAGAGTAGCCAAGTACGCCATTCGATTACGATCTCGAGGGGATATGATGCGTTCAACTTTGTTGAAGAAAGTCAACAAACGTCTTGCATAATCTACGTAGGAATCAAACCAAGATGATGAGTTTCATACTTGTCTTTGATTTGATTGATCACAAGTGTTGAATCTCCATATATGTCAGGATCTTGATCCTTAAGTCGATAATTCTTGATACCCATGATCAAACTTATTTTGCGATGTTGTTGGTGCAATCAAATAGCAATGCGGCGGAAGCGTGATATGAGAACCCTCGGGAGTGATGATGGCGCTAACTCCATTGCCATAACGTTAACTGCTCCATCAAAATTAAGCCCCATCGGGATTACGGATCGGGACCTTCTTCGGCGGTTCGTCCGCGATCTTTCATCTTTAAGTAGATAACATCCTCATCAGGGAAGTCGAATTTGAGAGATTGGTATTCGTTGATCGGTTGATAAGCCAAGTGATCGGCGAGAATGCTTCCTTCGACCGCTTTTTGAGCACGGTACTAGATGTCATATTCAGATAATAGCATCTGCCATCGAGCAATCCTTCACATTGGAAGGCTTTTCAAAGACGTACTTGATTGGATCCATCTTGGAGATTAACCAAGTGTTGCACCCCAAATTTTACCCTGATATTTTTTCTACTCGCATTTTGTTTAAAAAAACAGTCATTCACTCATTGCATTTACATCATTACGTCGTATTTAAATTGACCAAAAGTCAGTTTAAATCGATATTACGTGTTTTATAATTGTAAAATACCCGTTATTTTATTTCATTTATTTTTACTTCTCTGCATACGTTTATTGCGTTGTTTCAAATTATTTATATGGGTGATATCAATATTTTGGTTTTGGCAACTTGTAAAAATGTTTCGTCTTATAGAAAATTAGCGGAGAAAATATTTCAAGTTTTCATCTTTTACTATTTGTTTTATGAATTTACGTGTCGCGTAAGTCATAAAATGTGATCTCCCTGATTTTTAATCAGTTTGAAGACTGGTTTTAAGCGTGAGTATTTTACAACGAGTATTTGGTATTATTATTTTATTTCGATTTTATTATTTTGATAATTTTTCTTCAATCTTTGATACTGTAGTTTATTTTAATATGCTCATTTAATTTTTGGATAATTTATCGTCTAAACTTTACCGTTTTTGACAATTTTAGGTGTCAATTTTATCTTTAAAATCAAAACAAAAATGTTTTTGGGTAGATTTTTTTTTTATACTTTTGGGCCTTATAGCCCATTTTATTATAAAGGGCATTTTAGGCATTATTTAAATATTGCTAAACCTAATTGTATTGTATATATATGTATGTTACGTTACTGTTCAAGGAGGCGAATGAAAAAGAAATTGAAACGGAACACAGCGGCCACAAAGAGCCAAAATTGGAAACTGAAACAAAGATTATCAAAAGCTAAAGTTATAAAAAAACTGATTTCTGGATCTTCATCGTGAAATCCCTTTTCTTTCCTTCACACCCAATCGCCGTTAACTTCCTGTTACCTCACAGATCCCTCGTTCTCTCGCCGTTCTCTTCTTCAACCTTGCCATCCACCGTCCATTCCCTCACCTCTCTCATCCGAGTTTCCTTCCGTAACCCTGTTTGCCTCTGCTACAGCGAACAACTCACTCCCTCTGTTTCCCTCCATCAAACCCTCGATTTGTTTCTCTCAACATTCATCCGCTAATCGTCTCTCTCAATCTTCCGCCTCACCACCCCTGTTGTCGCGTCTCACACCCTTCTTCCCGCTGTTTCTTCATCACTCCGGCCAACATCTCCTCTCAAACACTCCACGCCGTTGCCTCTCCATTCCAACATAACAACCCAGTTCCTCCCGTCATTACTCCCTGCTATCAAACAACCTCACTGTTATCTCTCTGCCTCACCGTGACCCCACTCCCTTCCGCCATCCGTAAATCCACCGAAACCTCATCCAATCTCTGTCTCTCCACCATTGTACAACACCGTGTTCCATTCCAAACCCCCATCTGCCGGTCCCAACGATTCTCTTCAGCCGTTTCTTCATAGCCGCTCCAGCTCTCGTTCTGCTGTCACCTAAACTTCTGATACAACTTATATTCAACTCATTTCATCTGCAAATTGGTATTTTCGTTTTCATCTTGGTCTCGTTTTTTAACCGTTATGTTATGATTTCACATCGTGCTGCCGAATCATTATGAGTTTTCGTTTTGTTTAACTATTTTGTTGGTTTATTAAACTGGGTTGCTGCTGAATTTTTTGTGTTGGTTTATTGTTACTCTTTTGATTATAACTATTCTGTTCAAAACTGTGATGAAACTCTGTTAGTTCAAAAGATTGCTGCTGCCTATGGTTCAATTTATTTATAAATTGCTTAGTGATGTCAAATGTATGATAGAGCTTGAGCTAGTATTCTGGAAATTTTGGTAACAATATGAGAGACCCTGTGTTAGTTCATGAAAATATTTGGTTGATATCATTAGTCTGTTGTGATTTACTAGTTTAGAAGTATTATGCTGCCTCAGTTTGACAGATTCGGGTTCGGTGGATTTATTTTAGTTCGACTTGAATTTGTGATAAGGTTTCCATGACTAGTTTCGATGACGGTTTGACATCTATATCGCGTTATTCGTGAAAGATATAACCGAGAAACTATCACGGGCAGCCATGTTATTTTGTTTTCTTTTAAATTTGTGATAAGGATTTCACTTTTAGTTTCGATGATGGCTTTAAATGTTTATGTTGCGTTTATTCGCGAGGAACCTAGCCGAGAAACTACGGGGCAGCTTTGTTGTTGTGTCCTTTGAGGCAATTTTGAACAAGAATATTTGTCATAACGCTATTTTCATCATTATTCTCAATTAAAGTTCTAACCGTGTTACTATGTCTTATTTCAATTTGAATTGGAATTGTGAGTAAAATAATATTAGCGTTGTTTCGATGAAGGCTAAATGATGATGCCGTGTAAATCCGTGTGTGGAAATCTAGCCGAGGAACATGTTAGAACTCCATGTTTTATGTTATTATCCTTTTAATTTTTGATTGAAGTTTATGATTTGAAAGTCATATTGGTTTCGATGAAGGTGATGTTGTTTCGCGTTTATTCGGCGTGAAACTAACAGAAACCATTGGCATTTATTTGTTCTAGTTTCAATGCGGTTTAATGATTATACCGCGTTGCTTGCGTGAAAATCAAACCGAGAAACATGTTGGGACACCGTAAGTTGTATTATATCATTTTAATTCATGCCTACTAACCATGATTATTTTATTTGCAATTCTATCTCTTTATTTTTATTCCATACTATGCTACTAATATATTTAGTTACTTGTGAAGATAGCGAGGATGATTCAAGCATACATTCTTATCTGTTGCATCTATACACATTTTTATACTGTCATTTATATTTATGTTACTATTTAATATTTAGTAATGTGTATCTAAAATACTTAGTACTTTTATTTTTATGTTTAATACTGTAAATATAATTATACTTAGTATTATTGTTTATCTTATATTTTATACTGTAAATATATTATACATGTTTTTTATTTTCTTATATTTATTATTGTAAATATTTACTATATACATACCACTTTATTATTATATTTTATCTATTAATTCGTAAATAAGTTCGAATTTATATTATAATAATCTTCTCCGCATAGCATTTTCTTAGTATTAATTTCTATAGTCTATTCTAGTTAACCAAATAAAATGCAAATAATATAATCATCGACATTTAAATTTCTCCGCATTCTATTCTAATCAATTTACTGTTTTCTTCTTTAATTCAATTTATCCCCCATTCGAAAAATTGTACCCCAATCCCCTTGTTGCGTTGTAAATAATTTTACCGCTTTCCATTTTTATTTTACCGTTTAATCCCCATTTATATTTGATGTATCCCTCTCCCAAAAAACAATTCTTGTAATAATTTAGTGCACATTTATTTTATTTAATTTAATCACTTACAAAACCAAAAATCTTTTTTAAACTAATAATTGTAAATCATTTTTAAACCCGTAAGTCGACAAAGCTACGAAGCGTCACGATGACCACACATGCACACATGTACGCTTGATCCTGGGCCTTCTTACAGTGAGCCTATTTCGATCAATTGTCCCAATTGGTCGTCTTAGTAGACTAGCCCACTTTGCTAGTACACATGTAATTTAATTATTTTATACTTAGGTTGGCCACCTTGTATGGGCTTTGTCGATTTTATTTGTGATTTACAATTATCTCGATCCTATTCTTTCTCCATTCACCAAGCATTTAAAACACTTTCAATAAAACTCGACCCAACGTCGAGTCTTCTTCTCAAACCTCGATCCAACGTTGAGTTCTTTCAAAAATCAATTTTTCTACAAAACAAAAAAAACATAGTGCTATGGTATTTAATTGAACCGTTAGAGGATAGCCCGACGATTTAATTAAAATGTAAAGTATTTGAGCCATTAGAGGGTAACAATGACTTAAATACTTTATTCCATACACTTAATAAAAGTGAACTTTGTTTCACCTCACTCTTTTCATAATAAAGATTTTGGATGAGAGATGATCGGTTGACCTCAATCACCAATCTCGAGTATTGAATCGTTAGAGGATATCCCAACGTTTTGGTACTTGTCATCCACAATTTAAAATCAATTTCAACTCACTCAAACTTCTTTTGTGCGTCCAAGCACCATTTACCTTTAAACCCCTTTTCAAGATTAGACATGATTCATTTATAAATGAGATGTTTCTTCCTCTATTCCCAAGGTTTTCGGCTTCTCCACTTGAGTACTAGAGGTGTTCTCAAACCCTCTCTCATGTTGGTGCGTAGTCCTTTATTCTTTATCACACCTTGTGGACGTTAGATGAGTCTTCTCCTTTAAAAATGACGACTTGTCTTTTCATTTAAAATCAATCAACAAACAATCATTTTTTAGCCGAACTACGACGCTCTGACTTTCCCATTGCACGAGGGAGTACGTAGGCACTAAGTCTTACGACCAAAGGCGAGCAAAAATAATAAAAACATTTCTTCTCCCTTTCGTTCTCATTTCAAACTTAGAAGATTGTAAAAAAAATTTACACTAACACACAACCACACTTTGAACTAAATGGGTACCATCGAGTACGATGGATGTGAGGTGCTAATACCTTCCTTGCATAACCAACTCCGGACACATATCTCTTTAAATTCAGACCGTCTTATCCTTTTCTTCGTGGGTTTTATCTATATTTTCCCGTTCTTCTTTTAGAACAAATAAAATTAGGTGGCGATTTCACGGTTTTTGAAAATTATTCAAATAATGATTTTGAAAAAAGCGAGTTTTTCGGTTAGCGACTTCAAGGGACAATTTCTCAGCGAGTTAACCTAGTTTAGTTCTTTGTGTGGTTGTGTGTTTATCGTTTTATTTTACTTTCTTCTTTGTACTATCTTATGTTTATGTTTGGTTATTTATTTTTCTATACTTCATTTATTATCTTGTTTATATATCCATTGTGTGGGAATTCTTGATGGGATTATTGATACATAGATAAGCCACTACCGAGCTTCTAGGTCACCTTTTTAGGAATAGAGGGTTGCGTAGCCTAGGTCCACGACTCCATTGTCTTGTTGGCCGGCGAAGACTCCGGCTTAGAGTTGGTTGTTTTAAGGAGGTTGTTGGCCCGCGAGCGGGACATCAATCTTTGGACAAATGACCTATAACTCTAAGTTTGTTCATGTTGTCCTAACTTGAGACCAAGCGCTCAAATTTTTTTGAGTATCCGTTAGGCCGTTTCTTGGGGTATACTTTTCCAAATACTATTACCACGTAGGCCTCTCGCGATGATAGTGTTTGTTAAAAGGATCTGACTCGAGAAACACTTAGCGAAAACCAAAACCATCCTCTGGGTAATTATTGGGTAGAAAGCTTAGAGCCATCCTATCATAGGATCCCACCTGAATAAGTTGTTCTGATTACTTGTATCATCCCTGTTTCACGTCTCTGTGAACTTGTTACTATCATTATATTGCATTCCATTTATATATGTGGCATTGCATTTCATCACATCTTTCTCATTGATGACATCACATTTTAGTGCACCATTTGCATATTTCATGCATACATTCAGGTTGTCAGAGAACTCATTTCGTCTGTCTCCATCTTCAGTTGTTTGTCTACTGTCAAACTGATTCCTCAACATTTTTGGATTTGAAGCATGGTTCAGAAAACTATGGAAGAACTTCAATGATACCAAGAGCTATTAAGAGATGAAATCAACCAGCTGATGGGTCAGAATATCTCAAGTTACCTTGTAAAGCCAGTGTTTAAGAGAGGACAGCTCATCCTTGTAGCTGATTAGTCACTAGGCCATGTTTCTTTCTGTTTTCATTTTCCCTTGTTTATGTTAGATTGTCGCTTGCAAATTTTGTTTGTAATTTCATGTTGATTTTAATGAAATGAGCATTGCACTGTTTTGATTTAGATCATTTACATTTGTTGCTTTCATATATATATATTTTTCCCTGTTTAATTTCTTTACCAAACTCTTGTTTTTGCAAAGATTGGAGGGAGGATGATAAAAACAAGATACCCATAACTGTTGTTGGTATGCTTTCGAATAAAACTTTGATGATGATATACATGCATTGTTTCAATTCCTAAACACCGGAGAAATAAGGAAAACCTTTGTCAACCCCTTCGAGCCTAGAAGTTGGAGTTTCTTTCAATACGAAAAACCCACATTTTAACCTGGGGCAGGGTAATTCTCAGTTAATTTGGATGTGCATTCATTCAAGACGCCTTTCAATAAAGGTTGTATTTAATCAAGTTTCCTTCACACACATCAAAGAATTGTCGAAGATGTTCCTTCGCACATTAAGTCAAGCAGTCGCTATCTTTATAAAAAAATATATCAAAAAGAAAAAGCCGCCAAGTTAAAATTAAAAGGCAACTTAGGCAAAAAAAAAATTGGGGCATCCTGCGGACCGTAATCTTAAACAGAACGGTTCAAGCAAAAGTTAGGGATGACAAATTCAAACAAGAATTGACAAAAGTCCTCAAACAACAAAATGTTGCAAAAAAGAAGTGACTGCTATCTCAAGAATCCATCAGCTTCTGAGACATCATCATTATCAGTGTACAATCCAAAATCTATTGGAATCTAAATGCACAATCTGAGTTTAACTGAGCGTAGGACTGAAGAACATCACGATGATTGGGTTGGGTACAAATAAATTTTGAGCCTTTATCCTTAATTTCTTAAACCGTGAACCAGACCACGTTACAACCCTCAAAAGACCTAATTGAAGCCAGGTTTCTTTTGAAAGCATACTGCAACAAGGTTGCGTAATATGACTCCTAAGGTGTTTTGCAAATCAACTGTCTTGGTATATCCATACTTTTGTCTTTTCTTTCACTTTTAAATTTTTTAAACCACTGTGTTTTAACCAGTGATCCATTTTCTATACAGCAATTACATCATTCAAAAAATGATTGTTATTTCAAAACTTTTGCATGAACTTTGCATTAAATTTACCATGTTTGAATAAACAATTTTTGCTTGTAAACAAGTTTTCCTCATCATCAAGGAAGTCCAAAATGTTAGGAAACTTGGTCAGTGAATATAAGTCTTAAGAAAATATGATGCAAATTAAAGTGAATATAAGTCTTCAGAAAATCTGGTGAAATTTAAAGTGAATATAAGTCTTCAGAAAATCTGGTTAAAATTGAAGTGAATATAAGTATTTAGAAAATCTTGTGAAAATTGAAGTGAACATAAGACTTCAAAAAATTTGATGAAATTTGAAGTGTATATAATTCTTCAGAAACTCTAGTTAAAATTGAAGTGAATATAAGTCTTCAGAAAATTTGGTAAAAATTGTAGTGAACATAAATCTTAAGATAATCTGATGAAATTTAAAGTAAATATAAGTCTTCAGAAAATCTGATGAAAGTTGAAGTCAATATAAGTCTTCAAAAAATTTGATGAAATTTGAAATGAATATATGTCTTTACAAAATCTGGTTAAAATTGAAGTGAATATATGTCTTCAGAAAATCTTGTGAAAATTGAACTAAACATAAATCTTAAGATAATATGATGAAGTTTGAAGTGAATATTAGTCTGCAGAAAATCTGATGGAATTTGAATTGAATTAAAGTTTTCATAACATCTTGTGAAAATTTAAGAGATATAAATCTTCAGAATATCTGGTGAAAATTAAAGTGAACATAAATCCTAAGATAATCTGATAAAATTTGAAGCGAATATAAGTCTTTAGAAAATCTAGTGAAATTTGAAGTGAAGAGAAATCGTAAAATAATATGAAGAAATTTTAACAAAGTATAAGTCTGCGGAAAAACTGGTGGAATTTGAAGTGAATATAAGTCTTAAGAAAATCTGGACCGAATTGAAGTGAACATGAACCTTAAGATAATCATATGAAAGTTAAAGTAAATATATATGTTAAAAAAATTTGATAAAACTTAAAGTGAATATAAGTCTTCAGAAAATCTGATGAAATTTGAAGTGAATATAAGTATTAAGAAAATATGATGAAAATTGAAGAAGTCGTCATAAAATCTGGTGAAAGTTAAAGTGAATATAAGTCTTCAGAAAATCTGGTTAAAATTGAAGTGAATATAAGTATTCAGAAAATCTTGTGAAAATTGAAGTGAACATAAGACTTCAAAAAATTTGATGAAATTTGAAGTGTATATAATTCTTCAGAAACTCTGGTTAAAATTGAAGTGAATATAAGTCTTCAGAAAATCTGGTTAAAATTGTAGCGAACATAAATCTTAAGATAATCTGATGAAATTTAAAGTAAATATAAGTCTTCAGAAAATCTGAGAAAGTTGAAGTCAATATAAGTCTTCAGAAAATCTGATCAAATTTGAAGTGAATATAAGTCTTTAGAAAATCTGGTTAAAATTGAAGTGAATATATGTCTTCAAAAAATCTTGTGAAAAAAGAAGTGAATATAAGTCTTCAAAAAATCTGATTAAATTTAATGTGAATATAAGTCTTCAGAAAATCTGGTTAAAATTGAGGTGAATATAAATCTTCAAAAAATCTGGTGAAAATTGTACTGAACATAAATCTTAAGGTACTTTGATGAAATTTAAAGTGAATATAACCCTTCAGAAAATATGATGTTATTTGAAATGAATATCAGTCTTCATAAAATCTGATGAAATTTTAAGTGAATATAAGTTTTCAGAAAATAAGATGAAATTTGAAGTGAATATAAGTCTTCAGAAAATATGGTGAAAATTGATATGAATATAAGTCTTCAGAAAATCTTGTGAAAATTGAACTGAACATAAATCTTAAGATAATATGATGAACTTTGAAGTGAATATAAGTCTGCAGAAAATATGATGGAATTTGAAGTGAATTAAAGTTTTCATAAAATCTTGTGAAATTTGAGAGATATAAATCTTCAGAATATCTGATGAAAATTGAAGTGAACATAAATCCTAAGATAATCTGATAAAATTTGAAGTGAATATATGTCTTCAGAAAATCTAGTGAAATTTGAAGTGAAGTGAAATCGTAAAATAATATGAAGAAATTTTAAGAAAGTATAAGTCTGCAGAAAAACTGGTGGAATTTGAAGTGAATATAAGTCTTAAGAAAATCTGGACCGAATTGAAGTGAACATGAACCTTAAGATAATCATATGAAATTTAAAGTAAATATATATGTTAAAAAAATTTGATTAAATTTAAAGTGAATATAAGTCTTCAGAAAATCTGATGAAATTTGAAGTGAATATAAGTGTTTAGAAAATATGGTTAAAATTGAAGTGAATATATGTCTTCAGAAAATCTTGTGAAAATTGAACTGAACATAAATCTTAAGATAATATGATGAAGTTTGAACTGAATAAAAGTCTGCAGAAAATCTGATGGAATTTGAAGTGAATTAAAGTTTTCATAAAATTTTGTGAAAATTTAAGAGATATAAATCTTCAGAATATCTGGTGAAAATTGAAGTGAACATAAATCCTAAGATAATCTAATGAAATTTGAAGTGAATATAAGTCTTCAGAAAATCTAGTGAAATTTGAAGTGAAGAGAAATCTTAAAATAATATGAAGATATTTAAAGAAAGTATAAGTCTGGAGAAAAACTTGTGGAATTTGAAGCGAATATAAGTCTTAATAAAATCTGGACCAAATTGAAGTTAACATGAACCTTAAGATAATCATATGAAATTTAAAGTAAATATATATGTTAAAAAAATTTGATTAAATTTAAAGTGAATATAAGTCTTCAGAAAATCTGATGAAATTTGAAGTGAATATAAGTATTAAGAAAATATCATGAAAATTGAAGTGAATATAGGTCTTCAGAAAATCTGGTAAAATTTAAAGTGAATATAAGTCTTCAGAAAATCTGGTTAAAATAGAAGTGAATATAAGTATTCAGAAAATCTTGTGAAAATTGAAGTGAACATAAGACTTCAAAAAATTTGATGAAATTTGAAGTGTATATAATTCTTCAGAAACTCTGGTTAAAATTGAAGTGAATATAAGTCTTCAGAAAATCTGGTAAATATTGTAGTGAACATAAATCTTAAGATAATCTGATGAAATTTAAAGTAAATATAAGTCTTCAGAAAATCTGATGAAAGTTGAAGTGAAAATAAGTCTTTAGAAAATCTGATGAAATTTGAAGTGAATATAAGTCTTTAGAAAATCTGGTTAAAATTGAAGTGAATATATGTCTTTAGAAAATCTTGTGAAAATAGAAGTGAATATAAGTCTTCAAAAAATCTGATTAAAATTAATGTGAATATAAGTCTTCAGAAAATATGGTTAAAATTGAGGTGAATATAACTCTTCAAAAAATCTGGTGAAAATTGTAGTGAACATAAATCTTAAGGTACTTTGATGAAATTTAAAGTGAATATAAGTCTTCAGAAAATATGATGTTATTTGAAGTGAATATAAGTCTTCATAAAATGTGATGAAATTTTAAGTGCATATAAGTCTTCAGAAAATAAGATGAAATTTTTTAGTGAATATAAGTCTTCAGAAAATATGGTTAAAATTGATGTGAATATAAGTCTTCAGAAAATCTTGTGAAAATTGAACTGCACATAAATCTTAAGATAATATGATGAACTTTGAAGTGAATATAAGTCTGCAGAAAATCTGATGGAATTTGAAGTGAATTAAAGTTTTCATAAAATCTTGTGAAAATTTGAGAGGGATAAATCTTCAGAATATCTGGTGAAAATTGAAGTGAACATAAATCCTAAGATAATCTGATAAAATTTTAAGTGAATATATGTCTTCAGAAAATCTAGTGAAATTTGAAGTGAAGAGAAATCGTAAAATAATATGAAGAAATTTTATGAAAGTATAAGTCTGTAGAAAAACTGGTGAAATTTGAAGTGAATATAAGTCTTAAGAAAATCTGGACCGAATTGAAGTGAACATGAACCTTAAGATAATCATATGAAATTTAAAGTAAATATATATGTTAAAAAAATTTGATTAAATTTAAAGTGAATATAAGTCTTCAGAAAATCTGATGAAATTTGAAGTGAATATAAGTATTAAGAAAATATGATGAAAATTGAAGTGAATATAAGTCTTCAGAAAATCTGGTGAAATTTAAAGTGAATATAAGTCTTCAGAAAATCTGGTTTAAATTGAAGTGAATATAAGTATTCAGAAAATCTTGTGAAAATTGAAGTGAACATGAGACTTCAAAAAATTTGATGAAATTTGAAGTGTATATAATTCTTCAGAAACACTGGTTAAAATTGAAGTGAATATAAGTCTTCAGAAAATCTGTTGTGAACATAAATCTTAAGATAATCTGATGAAATTTAAAGTAAATATAAGTCTTCAGAAAATCTGATGAAAGTTGAAGTCAATATAAGTCTTCAGAAAATCTGATGAAATTTGAAGTGAATATAGGTCTTTAGAAAATCTGGTTAAAATTGAAGTTAATTTATTTCTTCAGAAAATCTTGTGAAAATAGAAGTGAATATAAGTCTTCAAAAAATTTAATGTGTATATAAGTCTTCAGAAAATCTGGTTAAAATTTAGGTGAATATAAGTCTTCAAAAAATCTGGTGAAAATTGTAGTGAACATAATTCTTAAGGTACTTTGATGAAATTTAAAGTGAATATAAGTCTTCAGAAAATAAGATGTTATTTGAAGTGAATATAAGTCTTCATAAAATCTGATGATATTTGAAGTGAATATAAGTCTTAAGAAAATAAGATGAAATTTAAAGTGTATATAAGTCTTCAGAAAATATGGTGAAAATTGTTGTGAATATAAGTCTTCAGAAAATCTGAGGAAAGTTGAACTGAACATAAATATTAAGATAATATGATGAAGTTTGAAGTGAATATAAGTCTGCAGAAAATCTGATGGAATTTGAAGTGAATTAAAGTTTTCAGAAAATCTTGTGAAAATTTAAGAGATATAAATCTTCAGAATATCTGGTGAAAATTGAAGTGAACATAAATCCTAAGATAATCTGATAAAATTTGAAGTGAATATAAGTCTTCAGAAAATCTGGTGAAATTTGAAGTGAAGAGAAATCTTAAAATAATATGAAGAAACTTTAAGTAAGTATAAGTCTGCAGAAAAACTGGTGGAATTTGAAGTGAATATAAGTCTTAAGAAAATCTGGACCGAATTGAAGTGAACATGAACCTTAAGATAATCATATGAAATTTAAAGTAAATATATATATGTTAAAAAAATTTGATTAAATTTAAAGTGAATATAAGTCTTCAGAAAATCTGATGAAATTTGAAGTGAATATAAGTATTAAGAAAATATGATGAAAATTGAAGTGAATATAAGTCTTCAGAAAATCTGGTGAAATTTAAAGTGAATATAAGTCTTCAAAAAATCTGTTTAAAATTGAAGTGAATATAAGTGTTCAGAAAATCTTGTGAAAATTGAAGTGAACATGAGACTTCAAAAAATTTGATGATATTTGAAGTGTATATAATTCTTCAGAAACTCTGGTTAAAATTGAAGTGAATATAAGTCTTGAGAAAATCTGGTAAATATTGTAGTGAACATAAATCTTAAGATAATCTGATGAAATTTAAAGTAAATATAAGTCTTCAGAAAATCTGATGAAAGTTGAAGTGAAAATAAGTCTTTAGAAAATCTGATGAAATTTGAAGTGAATATAAGTCTTTAGAAAATATGGTTAAAATTGAAGTGGATATATGTCTTCAGAAAATCTTGTGAAAATAGAAGTGAATATAAGTCTTCAAAAAATTTAATGTGAATATAAGTCTTCAGAAAATAAGTTAAATTTAGGTGAATATAAGTCTTCAAAAAATCTGGTGAAAATTGTAGTGAACATAATTCTTAAGGTACTTTGAAGAAATTTAAAGTGAATATAAGTCTTCAGAAAATATGATGTTATTTGAAGTGAATATAAGTCTTCATAAAATCTGATGATATTTTAAGTGAATATAAGTCTTCAGAAAATAAGATGAAATTTGTAGTGAATATAAGTCTTCATAAAATATGGTGAAAATTGATGTGAATATAAGTCTTCAGAAAATCTTGTGAAAATTGAACTGAACATAAATCTTAAGATAATATGATGAACTTTGAAATGAATATAAGTCTGCAGAAAATCTGATGGAATTTGAAGTGAACTAAAGTTTTCATAAAATCTTGTGAAAATTTGAGAGATATAAATCTTCAGAATATCTGATGAAAATTGAAGTGAACATAAATCCTAAGATAATCTGATAAAATTTGAAGTGAATATATGTCTTCAGAAAATCTAGTGAAATTTGAAGTGAAGTGAAATCGTAAAATAATATGAAGAAATTTTAAGAAAGTATAAGTCGGCAGAAAAACTGGTTGAATTTGAAGTGAATATAAGTCTTAAGAAAATCTGGACCGAATTGAAGTGAACATGAACCTTAAGATAATCATATGAAATTTAAAGTAAATATATATGTTAAAAAAATTTGACTAAATTTAAAGTTAATATAAGTCTTCAGAAAATCTGATGAAATTTGAAGTGAATATAAGTATTAAGAAAATATGATGAAAATTGAAGTGAATATAAGTCTTCAGAAAATCTGGTTAAAATTGAAGTGAGTATAAGTATTCAGAAAATCTTGTGAAAATTGAAGTGAATATAAGTGTTCAGAAAATCTTGTGAAAATGTAAGTGAACATAAGACTTCAAAAAATTTGATGAAATTTGAAGTGTATATAATTCTTCAGAAACTCTGGTTAAAATTGAAGTGAATATAAGTCTTCAGAAAATCTGGTAAATATTGTAGTGAACATAAATCTTAAGATAATCTGATGAAATTTAAAGTAAATATAAGTCTTCAGAAAATCTGATGAAAGTTGAAGTGAAAATAAGTCTTTAGAAAATCTGATGAAATTTGAAGTGAATATAAGTCTTTAGAAAATCTGGTTAAAATTGAAGTGAATATATGTCTTTAGAAAATCTTGTGAAAATAGAAGTGAATATAAGTCTTCAAAAAATCTGATTAAAATTAATGTGAATATAAGTTTTCAGAAAATATGGTTAAAATTGAGGTGAATATAACTCTTCAAAAAATCTGGTGAAAATTGTAGTGAACATAAATCTTAAGGTACTTTGATGAAATTTAAAGTGAATATAAGTCTTCAGAAAATATGATGTTATTTGAAGTGAATATAAGTCTTCATAAAATCTGATGATATTTGAAGTGAATATAAGTCTTAAGAAAATAAGATGAAATTTAAAGTGTATATAAGTCTTCAGAAAATATGGTGAAAATTGTTGTGAATATAAGTCTTCAGAAAATCTGAGGAAAGTTGAACTGAACATAAATATTAAGATAATATGATGAAGTTTGAAGTGAATATAAGTCTCCAGAAAATCCGATGGAATTTGAAGCGAATTAAAGTTTTCAGAAAATCTTGTGAAAACTTAAGAGATATAAATCTTCAGAATATCTGGTGAAAATTAAAGTGAACATAAATCCTAAGATAATCTGATAAAATTTGAAGCGAATATAAGTCTTTAGAAAATCTAGTGAAATTTGAAGTGAAGAGAAATCGTAAAATAATATGAAGAAATTTTAACAAAGTATAAGTCTGCGGAAAAACTGGTGGAATTTGAAGTGAATATAAGTCTTAAGAAAATCTGGACCGAATTGAAGTGAACATGAACCTTGAGATAATCATATGAAATTTAAAGTAAATATATATGTTAAAAAAATTTGATTAAATTTAAAGTGAATATAAGTCTTCAGAAAATCTGATGAAATTTGAAGTGAATATAAGTATTAAGAAAATATGATGAAAATTGAAGTGAATATAAGTCTTCAGAAAATCTGGTGAAATTTAAAGTGAATATAAGTCTTCAAAAAATCTGGTTAAAATTGAAGTGAATATAAGTGTTCAGAAAATCTTGTGAAAATGTAAGTGAACATAAGACTTCAAAAAATTTGATGAAATTTGAAGTGTATATAATTCTTCAGAAACTCTGGTTAAAATTGAAGTGAATATAAGTCTTCAGAAAATCTGGTAAATATTGTAGTGAACATAAATCTTAAGATAATCTGATGAAATTTAAAGTAAATATAAGTCTTCAGAAAATCTGATGAAAGTTGAAGTGAAAATAAGTCTAGAAAAATGAAATTTGAAGTGAATATAAGTCTTTAGAAAACTGTTAAAATTGAAGTGGATATATGTCTTGAAAATCTTGTGAAAATAAAGTGAATATAAGTCTTCAAAAATTTAATGTGAATATAAGTCTGAGAAAATCGGTTAAAATTTAGGTGAATGTAAGTCTTCAAAAAATCTGGTGAAAATTGTAGTGAACATAATTCTTAAGGTACTTTGATGAAATTTAAAGTGAATATAAGTCTTCAGAAAATATGATGTTATTTGAAGTGAATATAAGTCTTCATAAAATCTGATGAAATTTTAAGTGAATATAAGTCTTCAGAAAATAAGATGAAATTTGTAGTGAATATAAGTCTTCAGAAAATATGGTGAAAATTGATGTGAATATAAGTCTTCAGAAAATCTTGTGAAAATTGAACTGAACATAAATCTTAAGATAATATGATGAACTTTGAAACGAATATAAGTCCGCAGAAAATCTGATGGAATTTGAACTGAATTAAAGTTTTCATAAAATCTTATGAAAATTTGAGAGATATAAATCTTCAGAATATCTGATGAAAATTGAAGTGAACATAAATCCTAAGGTAATCTGATAAAATTTGAAGTGAATATATGTCTTCAGAAAATCTAGTGAAATTTGAAGTGAAGTGAAATCGTAAAATAATATGAAGAAATTTTAAGAAAGTATAAGTCTGCAGAAAAACTGGTGGAATTTGAAGTGAATATAAGTCTTAAGAAAATTTGGACCGAATTGAAGTGAACATGAACCTTGAGATAATCATATGAAATTTAAAGTAAATATATATGTTTAAAAAATTTGATTAAATTTAAAGTGAATATAAGTCTTCAGAAAATCTGATGAAATTTGAAGTGAATATAAGTATTAAGAAAATATGATGAAAATTGAAGTGAATATAAGTCTTCAGAAAATCTGGTGAAGTTTAAAGTGAATATAAGTCTTCAGAAAATCTGATGAAAGTTGAAGTCAATATAAGTCTTCAGAAAATCTAATGAAATTTGAAGTGAATGTAAGTCTATAGAAAATCTGGTTAAAATTGAAGTTAATATATGTCTTCAGAAAATCTTGTGAAAATAGAAGTGAATATAAGTCTTCTAAAAATTTAATGTGAATATAAGTCTTCAGAAAATCTGGTTAAAATTTAGGTGAATATAAGTCTTCAAAAAATCTGGTGAAAATTGTAGTGAACATAATTCTTAAGGTACTTTGATGAAATTTAAAGTGAATATAAGTCTTCAGAAATTATGATGTTATTTGAAGTGAATATAAGTCTTCATAAAATCTGATGAAATTTTAAGTGAATATAAGTCTTCAGAAAATAAGATGAAATTTGTACTGAATATAAGTCTTCATAAAATATAGTGAAAATTGATTTGAATATAAGTCTTCAGAAAATCTTGTGAAAATTGAACTGAACATAAATCTTAAGATAATATGATGAACTTAGAAGTGAATATAAGTCTGCAGAAAATATGATGGAATTTGAAGTGAATTAAAGTTTTCATAAAATCTTGTGAAATTTGAGAGATATAAATCTTCAGAATATCTGATGAAAATTGAAGTGAACATAAATCCTAAGATAATCTGATAAAATTTGAAGTGAATATATGTCTTCAGAAAATCTAGTGAAATTTGAAGTGAAGTGAAATCGTAAAATAATATGAAGAAATTTTAAGAAAGTATAAGTCTGCAGAAAAACTGGTGGAATTTGAAGTGAATATAAGTCTTAAGAAAATCTGGACCGAATTGAAGTGAACATGAACCTTAAGATAATCATATGAAATTTAAAGTAAATATATATGTTAAAAAAATTTGATTAAATTTAAAGTGAATATAAGTCTTCAAAAAATCTGATGAAATTTGAAGTGAATATAAGTATTAAGAAAATATGATGAAAATTGAAGTGAATATAAGTCTTCAGAAAATCTGGTGAAATTTAAAGTGAATATAAGTCTTCAGAAAATCTGATGAAAGTTGAAGTCAATATAAGTCTTCAGAAAATCTAATGAAATTTGAAGTGAATATAAGTCTTTAGAAAATCTGGTTAAAATTGAAGTTAATATATGTCTTCAGAAAATCTTGTGAAAATAGAAGTGAATATAAGTCTTCAGAAAATTTAATGTGAATATAAATCTTCAGAAAATCTGGTTAAAATTTAGGTGAATGTAAGTCTTCAAAAAATCTGGTGAAAATTGTAGTGAACATAAATCTTAAGGTACTTTGATGAAATTTAAAGTGAATATAAGTCTTCAGAAAATATGATGTTATTTGAAGTGAATATAAGTCTTCATAAAATCTGATGATATTTGAAGTGAATATAAGTCTTAAGAAAATAAGATGAAATTTAAAGTGTATATAAGTCTTCAGAAAATATGGTGAAAATTGTTGTGAATATAAGTCTTCAGAAAATCTTTTGAAAATTGAACTGAACATAAATATTAAGATAATATGATGAAGTTTGAAGTGAATATAAGTCTGCAGAAAATCTGATGGAATTTGAAGTGAATTAAAGTTTTCAGAAAATCTTGTGAAAATTTAAGAGATATAAATCTTCAGAATATCTGGTGAAAATTGAAGTGAACATAAATCCTAAGATAATCTGATAAAATTTGAAGTGAATATATGTCTTCAGAAAATCTAGTGAAATTTGAAGTGAAGTGAAATCGTAAAATAATATGAAGAAATTTTAAGAAAGTATAAGTCTGCAGAAAAACTGGTGGAATTTGAATTGAATATAAGTCTTAAGAAAATCTGGACCGAATTGAAGTGAACATGAACCTTAAGATAATCATATGAAATTTAAATTAAATATATATGTTAAAAAAATTTGGTAAACTTAAAGTGAATATAAGACTTCAGAAAATCTGATGAAATTTGAAGTGAATATAAGTATTAAGAAAATATGATGAAAATTGAAGTGAATATAAGTCTTCAGAAAATCTGGTGAAATTTAAAGTGAATATAAGTCTTCAGAAAATCTGGTTAAAATTGAAGTGAATATAAGTGTTCAGAAAATCTTGTGAAAATTGAAGTGAACATGAGACTTCAAAAAATTTGATGATATTTGAAGTGTATATAATTCTTCAGAAACTCTGGTTAAAATTGAAGTGAATATAAGTCTTCAGAAAATCTGGTAAATATTGTAGTGAACATAAATCTTAAGATAATCTGATGAAATTTAAAGTAAATATAAGTCTTCAGAAAATCTGATGAAAGTTGAAGTGAAAATAAGTCTTTAGAAAATCTGATGAAATTTGAAGTGAATATAAGTCTTTAGAAAATATGGTTAAAATTGAAGTGGATATATGTCTTCAGAAAATCTTGTGAAAATAGAAGTGAATATAAGTCTTCAAAAAATTTAATGTGAATATAAGTCTTCAGAAAATCTGGTTAAAATTTAGGTGAATATAAGTCTTCAAAAAATCTGGTGAAAATTGTAGTGAACATAATTCTTAAGGTACTTTGAAGAAATTTAAAGTGAATATAAGTCTTCAGAAAATATGATGTTATTTGAAGTGAATATAAGTCTTCATAAAATCTGATGATATTTTAAGTGAATATAAGTCTTCAGAAAATAAGATGAAATTTGTAGTGAATATAAGTCTTCAGAAAATATGGTGAAAATTGATGTGAATATAAGTCTTCAGAAAATCTTGTGAAAATTGAACTGAACATAAATCTTAAGATAATATGATGAAGTTTGAAGTGAATATAAGTCTGCAGAAAATCTGATGGAATTTGAAGTGAATTAAAGTTTTCAGAAAATCTTGTGAAAATTTAAGAGATATAAATCTTCAGAATATCTGGTGAAAATTGAAGTGAACATAAATCCTAAGATAATCTGATAAAATTGGAAGTGAATATATGTCTTCAGAAAATCTAGTGAAATTTGAAGTGAAGAGAAATCGTAAAATAATATGAAGAAATTTTAAGAAAGTATAAGTCGGCAGAAAAACTGGTTGAATTTGAAGTGAATATAAGTCTTAAGAAAATCTGGACCGAATTGAAGTGAACATGAACCTTAAGATAATCATATGAAATTTAAATTAAATATATATGTTAAAAAAATTTGGTAAACTTAAAGTGAATATAAGACTTCAGAAAATCTGATGAAATTTGAAGTGAATATAAGTATTAAGAAAATATGACGAAAATTGAGGTGAATATAAGTCTTCAGAAAATCTGGTGAAATTTAAAGTGAATATAAGTCTTCAGAAAATCTGGTTAAAATTGAAGTGAATATAAGTGTTCAGAAAATCTTGTGAAAATTGAAGTGAACATAAGACTTCAAAAAATTTGATGAAATTTAAATTGTATATAATTCTTCAGAAACTCTGGTTAAAATTGAAGTGAATAGAAGTCTTCAGAAAATCTTGTAAATATTGTAGTGAACATAAATCTTAAGATAATCTGATGAAATTTAAAGTAAATATAAGTCTTTAGAAAATCTGATGAAAGTTGAAGTGAAAATAAGTCTTTAGAAAATCTGATGAAATTTGAAGTGAATATAAGTCTTTAGAAAATCTGGTTAAACTTGAAGTGGATATATGTCTTTAGAAAATCTTGTGAAAATAGAAGTGAATATAAGTCTTCAAAAAATCTGATTAAAATTAATGTGTATATAAGTCTTCAGAAAATATGGTTAAAATTGAGGTGAATATAACTCTTCAAAAAATCTGGTGAAAATTGTAGTGAACATAAATCTTAAGGTACTTTGATGAAATTTAAAGTGAATATAAGTGTTCAGAAAATATGATGTTATTTGAAGTGAATATAAGTCTTCATAAAATCTGATGATATTTGAAGTGAATATAAGTCTTAAGAAAATAAGATGAAATTTAAAGTGTATATAAGTCTTCAGAAAATATGGTGAAAATTGTTGTGAATATAAGTCTTCAGAAAATCTTTTGAAAATTGAACTGAACATAAATATTAAGATAATATGATGAAGTTTGAAGTGAATATAAGTCTCCAGAAAATCCGATGGAATTTGAAGCGAATTAAAGTTTTCAGAAAATCTTGTGAAAACTTAAGAGATATAAATCTTCAGAATATCTGGTGAAAATTAAAGTGAACATAAATCCTAAGATAATCTGATAAAATTTGAAGTGAATATAAGTGTTCAGAAAATCTAGTGAAATTTGAAGTGAAGAGAAATCGTAAAATAATATGAAGAAATTTTAACAAAGTATAAGTCTGCGGAAAAACTGGTGGAATTTGAAGTGAATATAAGTCTTAAGAAAATCTGGACCGAATTGAAGTGAACATGAACCTTAAGATAATCATATGAAATTTAAAGTAAATATATATATATTAAAAAAATTTGATTCAATTTAAAGTGAATATAAGTCTTCAGAAAATCTGATGAAATATAAAGTCAATATAAGTCTTCAGAAAATCTGGTTAAAATTGAAGTGAATATAAGTATTCAAAAAATCTTGTGAAATTTGAAGTGAACATAAGACTTCAAAAAATTTGATTAAATTTGAAGTGTATATAATTCTTCAGAAACTCTGTTTAAAATTGAAGTGAATATCAGTCTTTAGAAAATCGGGTAAATATAAAGTAATCTGATGAAATTTAAAGTAAATATAAGTCTTCAGAAAATCTGAGGAAAGTTGAAGTCAATATAAGTCTTCAGAAAATCTGATGAAATTTGAAGTGAATATAAGTGTTTAGAAAATATGGTTAAAATTGAAGTGAATATATGTCTTCAGAAAATCTTGTGAAAATTGAACTAAACATAAATCTTAAGATAATATGATGAAGTTTGAAGTGAATATAAGTCTGCAGAAAATCTGATGAAATTTGAATTGAATTAAAGTTTTCAGAAAATCTTGTGAAAATTTAAGAGATATAAATCTTCAGAATATCTGGTGAAAATTGAAGTGAACATAAATCCTAAGATAATCTGATAAAATTTGAAGTGAATATAAGTCTTCAGAAAATCTGGTGAAATTTGAAGTGAAGAGAAATCTTAAAATAATATGAAGAAACTTTAAGTAAGTATAAGTCTGCAGAAAAACTGGTGGAATTTGAAGTGAATATAAGTCTGAAGAAAATCTGGTCCGAATTGAAGTGAACATGAACCTTAAGATAATCGTATGAAATTTAAAGTAAATATATATATATATATATATATATATATATATATATATATTAAAAAAGTTGATTAAATTTAAAGTGAATATAAGTCTTCAGAAAATCTGAGGAAAGTTGAAGTCAATATAAGTCTTCAGAAAATCTGATGAAATTTGAAGTGAATATAAGTGTTTAGAAAATCTGGTTAAAATTGAAGTGAATATATGTCTTCAGAAAATCTTGTGAAAATAGAAGTGAATATAAGTCTCAAAAATCATTAAATTTAATGTGAATATAAGTCTTCAGAAAATCTCGTTAAAATTGAGGTGAATATAAGTCTTCAAAAAATCTGGTTAAAATTGTAGTGAACATAAATCTTAAGGTACTTTGATGAAATTTAAAGTGAATATAAGTCGTCAGAAAATATGATGTTATTTGAAGTGAATATAAGTCTTCATAAAATCTGATGATATTTGAAGTGAATATAAGTCTTAAGAAAATAAGATGAAATTTAAAGTGTATATAAGTCTTCAGAAAATATGGTGAAAATTGTTGTGAATATAAGTCTTCAGAAAATCTGAGGAAAGTTGAACTGAACATAAATATTAAGATAATATGATGAAGTTTGAAGTGAATATAAGTCTCCAGAAAATCCGATGGAATTTGAAGCGAATTAAAGTTTTCAGAAAATCTTGTGAAAACTTAAGAGATATAAATCTTCAGAATATCTGGTGAAAATTAAAGTGAACATAAATCCTAAGATAATCTGATAAAATTTGAAGTGAATATAAGTGTTCAGAAAATCTGGTGAAATTTGAAGTGAAGAGGAATCTTAAAATAAAATGAAGAAATTTTAAGAAAATATAAGTCTGCAGAAAAACTGGTGGAATTTGAAGTGAATATAAGTCTGAAGAAAATCTTGTCCGAATTGAAGTGAACATGAACCTTAAGATAATCGTATGAAATTTAAAATATATATATATATATATATATATATATATATATATATATATTAAAAAAGTTGATTAAATTTAAAGTGAATATAAGTCTTCAGAAAATCTGATGAAATTTGAAGTGAATATAAGTCTTAAGAAAATATAATGAAAATTGAGGTGAATATAAGTCTTCAGAAAATCTGGTGAAGTTTAAAGTCAATATAAGTCTTCAGAAAATCTGGTTAAAATTGAAGTGAATATAAGTATTCAGAAAATCTTGTGAAAATTGAAGTGAACATAAGACTTCAAAAAATTTGATGAAATTTGAAGTGTATATAATTCTTCAGAAACTATGGTTAAAATTGAAGTGAATATAAGTCTTTTGAAATCTGGTAAATATTGTAGTGAACATAAATCTTAAGATAATCTAATGAAATTTAAAGTAAATATAAGTCTTCAGAAAATCTGAGGAAAGTTGAAGTCAATATAAGTCTTTAGAAAATCTGATGAAATTTGAAGTGAATATAAGTCTTTAGAAAATCTGGTTAAAATTGAAGTGAATATATGTCTTCAGAAAATCTTGTGAAAATTGAACTAAACATAAATCTTAAGATAATATGATGAAGTTTGAAGTGAATATTAGTCTGCAGAAAATCTGATGGAATTTGAATTGAATTAAAGTTTTCATAACATCTTGTGAAAATTTAAGAGATATAAATCTTCAGAATATCTGGTGAAAATTGAAGTGAACATAAATCCTAAGATAATCTGATTAAATTTGAAGTGAATATAAGTCTTCAGAAAATCTGGTGAAATTTGAAGTGAAGAGAAATCTTAAAATAATATGAAGAAATTTTAAGTAAGTATAAGTCTGCAGAAAAACTGGTGGAATTTGAAGTGAATATAAGTCTTAAGAAAATCTGGACCGAATTGAAGTGAACATGAACCTTAAGATAATCATATGAAATTTAAAGTATATATATATATATATATTAAAAAAATTTGATTAAATTTAAAGTGAATAGAAGTCTACAGAAAATATGATGAAATTTGAAGTGAATATAAGTCTTAAGAAAAGATGATGAAAATTGAGGTGAATATAAGTCTTCAGAAAATCTGATGAAATTTAAAGTCAATATAAGTCTTCAGAAAATCTGGTTAAAATTGAAGTGAATATAAGTATTCAAAAAATCTTGTGAAATTTGAAGTGAACATAAGACTTCAAAAAATTTGATTAAATTTGAAGTGTATATAATTCTTCAGAAACTCTGGTTAAAATTGAAGTGAATATAAGTCTTCAGAAAATCTGGTAAATATTGTAGTGAACATAAATCTTAAGATAATCTGATGAAATTTAAAGTAAATATAAGTCTTCAGAAAATCTGATGAAAGTTGAATTGAATATAAGTCTTTAGAAAATCTGATGAAATTTGAAGTGAATATAAGTCTTTAGAAAATCTTGTTAAAATTGAAGTGAATATATGTCTTTAGAAAATCTTGTGAAAATAGAAGTGAATATAAGTCTTCAAAAAATCTGATTAAAATTAATGTGAATATAAGTCTTCAGAAAATATGGTTAAAATTGAGGTGAATATAACCCTTCAAAAAATCTGGTGAAAATTGTAGTGAACATAAATCTTAAGGTACTTTGATGAAATTTAAAGTGAATATAAGTCTTCTGATAACACGATTTTATATAGTATATTTGATTTAATTTTCATAAATAATGTTAGTATTTTTATTTAATTATTTCATTTTATTTCCATATTACGCTGGTATTTTCATTGTTTCAGGTATTTTACTTTAAATAAACAAATTGAGCAAAGTGAAGAAATTAGGAGGATTATTTAATTAAATGAAGAAAAAGAGGTGTGAAAAGCAAAGTGATGGATCAAAGATTTATTAGAGCCCAAGCAAGCAAATGCCCAAACAAAGCCAGGCCCAAACAAAGCCAAGCCCAAATGCAAGCAAACCCTAAATGCCACGTACAAGAGTAAGACCCACGTCTCAACTCTCTCCTACAAGTGAGGCGCCCGCCTCGGACTCCCTCCTACAAAGGAGGCGTCCGTCTCCAGCTCCACGTAGCCCTAGGAGTTGCGTGGGACGCCTGCCTCAACGTGGAGGAAAAGTGGAGAAAATCCGGACGACCAAGGCGTTGGGAGTGAGATTCTTTAGGAGAAAGCTACGAAAATCTCTCAACAAGTGGTTACTTCCTACCACTATAAAAGGACCTCTCCAAATCATATTTTCACACACCGATTCTCAGCTTTCTTTTCCCAGTTTTTTAGATTTTTATTTCCAGAGTTATTTTCCATTGTTCTTAGAGCTAGTTTCTTGTCAAGCATACTTATTTAAATTCCTGTTGAAGAACCGAGACGTTGTACGAGTTATTTCAGCTTCAAGGATTCTTTCCAGCATTTATTTAATTCAGGTTTCTATTTACATTGCTTTATTTATTTAATTAATTGTTGCATGAGATATATTTGTTTGCCATGAATTTACTAATGAATGTTAAAACCTTTAATTTATTCATGTTTGTTTTTATGAATATGTTTGGCTAAATTATTTAAATATCGGTATGTAATGAGTTAATTTGAAAGTATCCGAATAAATGGCTTGATTATATTTTATAAAATAAATACTTTTTGGTTTAGTTATCTAATTTTATTTTTGTTAAAAAGGTTTAGAAACCAACAGAGCGGAAGTTTGAGGTTAATAAACTGAAAAAGATTAGAAACCAATAGAGCGACAGTTTGAGGTTTAAAATCAGATAGTAGATACTAGGTATTGTTTTTAAAGCTCATGGCTTTTAAAACCAATTAAACTTTATTTATTTTCAAAAGTAATTTTAAAATCAATGGGATAGCGAAGCATACATTAGAGTTTAAAATTATAATTTATTTCAAGAGCGAAAGTTTGAGAATAGATTTTAAATAAATACTTTTTTGAAAAGAAATTATTATCATTTTTAGAAAATAAGCCGTTGGAAAGTCGGATTCTTTAGAATTAATGAATACATACCGATATTCGCATTATTATTATTTTAATTAAAATAAAGTTTTATTACCCAAAATTCCCATTTATTTATTCGATAGCTATAGCTTTACATAGTAAGTTTGGATTACGTTAGTTCAATTTATAGTCCCTTAGGTTCGATATCTTTTTAAAACTACGCGATAGGGTGTATACTTGCGTCTCCGATTAATTTAGACGATAAAGTCGCGATCAAGTTTTTGGCGCCGTGTCGGGACTATTCAGTTGATATCGTAATTTTATTACAAGTATAGACTATAGCAACTATTTCTTTTCCCTCTGTATGCCAAATACTGCCTCAAGCGCGCCTTTGCATATACCTATATCGATATCGAGCGTTACCTTAGATTAAGAAGACGATTCAAGAGTATTTAGAACGCAACAATCTTCCTTCGACTAAACTTCCGGACGTTGAAGAACTCAAGAAGATGGTGATATAGTGCTCCTCGTCCTCGTCCTCTTTATTCCTTCTCGCGGAGCCTCATAGTATTCTTGCTCCTGCTATTGCTCAAACGATTTCGAGCTAAAACCTTCGCTTCTTCCCGCTCAGCAGAACCGGTTTGAGCTCCTACCGGCGACCGAATCTTCATCATCGGTGTTTGCAAGACGCAGACCTTCGTAAAAGCGAATGGTGTAAACCCGAGGCGATACGATTGCGCCTATTTCCTTTTTCTCTCGTAGACAGAGCTCGCGATGGCTCCAATCTCTTCCTTCCAACTCAATCACCACATGGGATGAGTTGAAGAAAGTCTTCTTGGCTAGATATTTTCCTCCAAGTAAAACTGCTATGCTCAGAGCCAATATCAATGGTTTCAGACAAAAGGACAATGAATCGCTCTTTGAAGCTTGGGAACGATATAAAGACATGCTTAGACTTTGCCCTCATCATGGTTTAGAAGAATGGTTAATCATTCACACGTTTTACAATGGTCTCTTGTACAATACGAGATTGACTATAGACGCTGCAGTTGGTGGCACACTGATGAATAAACCATATGCTGAAGCAAAACAACTTATCGAAAGCATGGCTCGTAACCATTACCAATGGGTGCGGAGAGTTAGCGAGAAATCTCAAACGAAAGGTGCCATGGTTGAAGTGAATAGTCCGGATCAAGTCAACGCTAAGTGGAAGCTCACCAAAAGCTCGAAACTTACCATGCTCCCGCAGCCATTGTCGCAATTGCTCAAACTTGCGACTTATGTGGTATTCAATCACATCTTGCTCCGAATGCCCACTTCTAACAGGAGTTCAGTTGAACAAGCAAATTACGTGCATGAATAATCCTTACAGAACACATATAACCTGGTGGAAGAATCATCCTAACTTTTCATACAAGAATAACAACGTTATATGCACCGACAAGCTCCGCTACACCACCGGTTATCCTAAGGCTATTCCAAATCATCCTAATAATGGTCCTAACACGTCTAATGCTCCTAGGAAGTCTAATTTGGAAGTCATGATAGAGCATTTCATAGCTACTCAGAACCAAACCAATAATACTCAGACCCAGACTAATAAGGATGTCCAAAATCAGAATATACACATTAATGAGCAGATTAAGCAATTATCTAACAAGCTTGACGCTTTAGCTACACACAATAAAATGTTAGAAACACAAATTTCTCAAGTAGCTCAACAACAAGCAGCTTCTGCTGCTCCTGCTGGTTCTTTTCCTGGACAACCTCAACCTAATCCCAAAGGACATGCAAATGCTGTTATCTTAAGAAGCGGGACAGAGTATGATGGACCTGTAGATCCTAGAAACAATAGCCCAGCTATGCAACAAAATTCTGTTAAACAATCTGAAACCCAAGATAAACCAGAAAAGGAAAATCAGAAAGATAATAGTGAAGATACCACACAAAAGGACGAACCTTATGTACCCCCACCACCTTACAAACCTCGTATTCCATACCCTCAAAGGTTAGTTAAAACTAAGGATGTGGGACAATTCAAGAAATTCGTGGATCTTCTGAAGCAACTTAATGTTACAATTCCTTTTACCGAAGCTATAACTCAAATGCCCTCTTATGCTAAATTCCTTAAAGAGATTCTTTCCAATAAGAAAAAGCTAGAGGATAATGAAACTGTCATGCTTACTGCTGAATGTAGTGCAATTATTCAAGACACAATGCCTCCTAAACTCAAAGATCCTGGAAGTTTCTCTATTCCATGTGTAATTGGCAAATTTGTCATAGATAAAGCCTTATGTGATCTTGGAGCCAAGATAAGTGTGATGCCGTTATCCATATGCAAGAAACTTGACATGGGAGAACTCTGACCAACCAAAATGTCCGCTCAACTAGCGATAGGTCAATTAAATATCCCGCAGGAGTTCTTGAGAATGTTCCCATGCGCATTGGCCAATTCTATATACCTCCGATTTCATTATCATGGACATAAGGGAGGATGAAGTTACCCCAATCATTCTTGGAAGGCCTTTCTTAGCCACAGCCGGTGCAATTATAGATGTAA
This sequence comes from Vicia sativa, assembly GCA_021764765.1. NCBI lineage: Eukaryota > Viridiplantae > Streptophyta > Magnoliopsida > Fabales > Fabaceae > Vicia > Vicia sativa. Next base: position 184,008,954 of record CM038796.1, on the reverse strand, counting down.
AAAGAGGAAAACTTACTTTTGAAGTAGGCGAAGAGAAAATCGAATTCATCCTCTCTCAATTCCTGAAAGCACCTGCAATTGAAGATACTTGTTACTTCATGGATATCATCGATGAATGTAGAAAAGAAGCTGAGCTTGAAAATAAAGACAATCTCGATGTAAATCTGAGTAGTAATCTAAGTGAATGCTTAGCTATAGCACCTGATCCTACACAAAATTTAAGAAAACCATCTTTAGAACTCAAAACACTTCCTAAAAATCTAAGGTATGAATTCTGGATCCGAACTCGAACGACGGTGATAGTCAACAGATCTTGGCGAAACCGAAACTGAAAACTTTACAAATTCGAAAATATCCAAGCTTTAGGATATAATATCACCGATCTTAAAGGAATAAGTCCTCTATCTCGTATGCATCGCATTATGCTAGAAGAAGATTGTAAAACTTCAAGAGAACATCGAGGAGACTAAACCCGATTATGAGCGAGGTTGTGAAAAGGAAGTTATGAAGTTGTTAGAAGGTGAATCATATATCCTATATCCGATAGCAAATGGGTTAGCCATGCATGTTGTACCTAAGAAAGGAGGTGTCATAAGAGAAAATGAGAAGGGAGAAATAATAACTAAAAGAGTTGAATCTGGATGGAGAATGTGCATCGATTATCGAAAACTTAACAAAGCCACCAGAAAAGATCATTTCCCTTTACCATTTATCGATCAGATGTTGGAGCGTTTAGCTAGACATTCTCATTTCTGTTTCTTAGACGGTTATTCAGGTTTCTTTCAGATACCTATTCATCCTGATGACCAAGAAAACAACTTTCACATGCCCATTTGGAACCTTTGCTTATAGAAGAATGCCATTTGGTTTATGCAATGCTCCTGCAACTTTTCAGAGATGTATGATGGCAATATTTGCTGATTTTCTGGACAATATTATGGAAGTCTTCATGGACGATTTTTCCGTTTGTGGACAAAGCTTTGAAGAATGTTTAGAAAATTTAGAAAGGGTATTAGAACGTTGTGTGAAGGTTAATCTAGTGCTTAATTGGGAGAAATGCCATTTTATGGTACAAGAAGGAATTGTTTTAGGACACATTATATCCAAAAGAGGAATTGAAGTCGATTCTGCTAAAATCGAAGTTATTGAGAACCTTCAACCTCCAAAAACCGTTAGAGAAATCCGAAGCTTTTTGGGACACGCCGGTTTTTATCGACGTTTCATTAAAGATTTCTCTAAGATAACTAAACCCCTAACTGAGCTATTAATGAAAGACAGAGTTCATCTTGACGAAAAATGTTTAGAAGCGTTTGAGACACTTAAGAAAGCATTAATTTGCGCCTATCATGCAAACTCATTGGAATGAACCTTTGAAATAATGTGTGACGCAAGTGACTATGCCGTAGGAGCTGTTTTAGGACAGCGAAAGGATAAAAGACTCCACGTCATATATTATGCAAGCGAACTCGGAAGCGCAGATGAATTATGCTACAACAGAAAGAATTCTTAGCGATGATCTTCGCATTAGACAAGTTCCGTTCCTACTTAGTAGGATCCAAAATTATATATACATGATCATGCTGCTATTAGATATCTCCTAACCAAAAGGACGCTAAACCTAGACTCTGAGATGGATATTCTCTGCAAGAATTTGATTTAGAAATCAAAGATAAGAAAGGAACTGAAAATGTAGTAGCGGATCATCTCTCTAGACTAGAAAATCTTAAACATGAACAAGTGCCGATTGATGATGAATTCCAGTATGATAAACTGATTGCCCACTTGGAAGACACAGAACCAAATAAACTCATGGAAACCACCTTAGCTATTTCCTTTGTGCCTTGGTATGCTGATTTTGTAAATTACCTTGCTGCAGGAGTTCTACCACCTGAACTTACCTACCAACAGAAGAAGAAATTCTTCCATGATCTTAAACAATATTACTGGGATGAACCTTTACTTTTCAAGAGAGGTCCCGATGGAATTTTCCGCCGATGTGTGCCAGAAGAAGAGATTGAAAACATTATAACACACTGTCATTCTGCACCTTACGGAGGACATGCTAGTACATCCAAAACATGTGAAAAGATCTTACAATCCGGTCTCTATTGGCCTAATCTATGGAAAGACGTACATGCCACCATCTTAAAATGCGACCGGTGTCAACGCACCGGTAATATATCTAGACGTGACGAAATGCCACAAAAAGGCATTTTAGAAGTCGAAATCTTTGATGTATGGGGGATAGACTTTATGGGACCCTTTCCATCTTCATCCGTAACAAGTATATACTGGCTGTGGATTATGTTTCAAAGTGGATCAAGCTATAGCTTCTCCAACAAACGACACCCAGTGGTACTTAAGCTATTCAAGAACATAATTTTCCCTAGGTTCGTGTACCCGACTATAAGCGACGGTGGATCTCATTTCATTTCCAAAATCTTTGAAAAATTATTGGGAAAATATGGAGTTCGACATCGCATAGCTACACCTTACCACCCTCAAACTAGCGGACAAGTTGAAGTTTCAAATCGCGAGATAAAACAAATCCTTGAAAAAACTGTCGCTACGTCCAGAAAGGATTGGTCCTTTAAACTTCATGAAGCTTTATGGGCATATAGAACTTCCTATAAAACTCCCATCGGTACTACTCCTTTCAAGCTTATTTATGGAAAGTCATGCCATCTCCCAGTTGAGTTAGAACACAAGGTTTATTGGGCCATTAAGAATCTAAACTTAAGTTATACTGCCGCTGGAGAGAAGCATATCCTGGATATTAATGAATTGGAAGAACTTAGACAGGATGCGTACGAAAACGCTAGGATTTACAAAGAGAGCGCACAAAGAAATGGCACGATAAGCGTATATCTAGGAAGAATTTTAATATAGGTGATTGCGTATTACTTTTTAACTCACGATTAAAATTATTTCCTGGGAAATTACGATCTAGGTGGTCTGGACCTTTTGAAATTACTCGAGTTTATCCAAGTGGTGCAATAGAGATTAAGGGACCTTCGATTGAACCGTTTATAGTAAACGGGCAGCGTTTAAAACATTACCATCTTACCGAAATTGAGGGTAATTCTCAAACGATAAATCTAGACGAGCCACACGCTCGTTTAGAAGCCTAGTCCTTAGTTTTATTTGTCGAGCTTACGACATAAAACAAAGCGCTTTGTGGGAGACAACCCACCGTATTTTATTTCTTTCTTCTTATTTTATTTCTTTATATCTATTTCTTTTCTTTATCTATTTTTCTTTTCATTATATTTCTATTTTCTGTCTTATATTCTATTCTATTTCTCTCTTCTTATCGGCATTTGGCCAATGCTGATTTTCTTTTCTTTTCTTCTCCTCAGGATACTTCTAGCTACTTATTTCTCTCTGTCCACTATGTCTCGTGTTGATGATATGCCAGTTAGTTTCAGAGGAAGAAATCAGCGCACCAAATATGGAGTTTTATCCGAGCGTGAGATGTTACCCACTACCTACTTTCATTATGGTGCTATGAATGCTCTTGGTATTCGTGACAGTGTGCTTTTTCTGTTGAATCAGATCGGGTGGGATAATTCACGCCTGATGACTTGCTATGCCACTTATCGAAACCTCACTTTGGAATTCCTCAGCTCTTTAGCTTATTTTCCTACTCAAGGGATAGCGTTACGCCGTGGACTTATTATTTTCAGACTTTTTGGCTTCACCTTCAAGTTTACCCATAAGGAATTGGCTGATCTTCTTGGTTTTCCTAGTGGTTTAGGAGTTTATACTGAAACTCAGGAGGAGTATCTTGGATTTAGAGATCTTGACTATTTTTGGGGATCTATTTCTGGAATCCTTAACCCTGAGCCCGAGGACTTTGTATCAGAGAATATCCATAACCCGACCTTCAGGTATTTCCATAAGATTCTGGCCCATACCATTTTTGGAAAACCCCAGAATGTCACTACTGTTTCTAAAGATGAGCTTTTTATCATGTTTTGTGCTTCGCAGAACCGTCCGGTTAATGCGATCACTTATCTGCTCCGTACCTTTGTGAATCTCATTGATACTGATCATGCACCCATTCGGATGGGAGGTCTCGTTACTATGATTGCAAATGTTGTTGGACTTCGACGACCCTTTAGGCATCTGAACGCTTTTACTGGTGTTACTTGCATGACCATAGAGTTCTGTTTCAACACTGGTATGATTGGTGATCTTGGCCCGACTCAGTTTACCTTGTTGATTAATGGTCAAGTTATGCAGCTGTTTACCTTGCCCAACCCTGCTACAAGTGTGCATAACAAAGCCAATTGGCTTTATGGTCTTGATCAGCATCCTTCTCCGCCAAGCACTCCTGAGATTCCACAAGACTTTGAGGTTTTAGAGGATGAGGCGGATCCTCTCTTTACGCTTCCACGGCCTCTGCTGCCCCGACACCGTGATGCATGAGATTCTCCTGATTATGCCAGCCATACACGCCTCCGTGGAACATCGGGCTTTGAGAGACGAGTTCACTAATCTGCGTGACTTCTTTGGTTTTATGGATAGGCGCGGTTTCAAGAAGTTCTCTTATTTTCATTCTTCCTCTGCTCCTACGACAGGACCATCTAGTGGCTAGAATTCTTAAGTAGTTCGTTTTATTTAGTTTAGTATAGTTTGATTTTATTAGGAAATGCAATGTTTTCGTTATGTTCTTTTTATTATTATGTTTTACTTTCCAAATACTTGATTCTTTAATTGTAAGCAACTTTGATCTCCATTCTAATGCAATTCATGTTATCTTTTATTATTATAATGTTGCAGTATAATATATTATATTATATCAGAATATTATATTATTATTATTATTACTGTTGCATTTTTCTTTAATTGCATTCTTCTTGTTGCTACATATTTCATAGCTCCTCGGTAATCCGCACCTTGCCTTTACTATTATTATATATTTATGCTTTTCCTAGATTCCTTACATGCTGTACCTTGTGATTTGCACGCTGGCTTGTTCCCTATATAGTGAGACGCACGCCTCAGCCCAACACGCTGACTGGAGACGCACGTCAACTGCCCCACGCCATGCTTGACGACGCCACGCGTTGTCTCCTTTGTCGACCCGCCTCGATGTGCTTGTGTGAATAAAGTTGGTCTCCTCTCGCATTTACTTGTCTTGTCCGTTTCTTTTCTCCATTTCCACACTTCAATTCCATTCAAACACTATTTACTATACTATTAAAATAATATTCATTCCATTTCCCACCATCAATTCAAATTCAAACTTTCCCTCTCACTTTCCAACATCATATTATTATAATTTATACCTCTTAACTCTACCTCCACTATAAATACCCTTCATTCTTCTTTCTTATTTCACAACATTTCTAACCATCTCTACCATTTTCTCTCATACACTCATATTTTCTACCTTTTCCCTTCTTCCACCCATATCCATCTATGGCTCCACGAAACAACCAAAGACAAGTTAAGCCCGACCGACCACCACCCGACCTATCCAATATCATTTTCCGAGATGACGAAGACGCCAACAACAACAAAAAATATAAAAATTCTATACCTGTTCGATCGTCCCTCGAAATCGTCGATTCCAATTGTTTGGATAATTTAGGAATGGAGGATAGCCATATTCTTGCTCACTAATACGGTTTACTCGGTCTGCACAAACCCGTATCCTACCTTTGAACCCTCATGCTTGAGTTTCTTAGTTCCTTTTCTTATACAACACCGTCGACCCTTACACAACCGAATGATTCGCATGTTCAACCACAGTACTCTCTTGACCAAGAAAGAGTCACCGAACTCTTATCTTTCACTGGCGAGCATGTTCATTACAAGCCTTTTGACGACGACAATGATCTTTCTTGGGATCAAGTCGGTTTCTCCTTATGGAATGATCTAACTGGTCAAACCACGGAAAGCTGGCGCGATCTCTATGCTTCTCAAATACATAACCACTGCATTAAGGTATTTTCACGCGTTGCTAACACCATCTTTGGTCGGACTAATAATCACAAGGTCAACCAAAATGAGTTGTTCATCATTTTCTGTGCCCTTAATGGTCAGGCTGTCAATGTCGCTCCTTTTATGCTCAGTCACATCCACTCATGCGTGAATGCCGCAGGTACTAATCCTTTTGTCTTTGGTGGCATCATAACCTCTCGCTTATGCTTTAGGCCTTTCGACTAATTGTTGACTTTATCGCAATTTATGATGCCGGTACTTTACTTGATATAATCTATTGGATTCCCACATAATCTCCAAGACAGATGGCGGTTTACATTAGTGATAAATCGTCGTCCAATTCCAGTTTTGTGTTGCCTTGTCCGAATTGTACGACGTCCGCATCCGCGTAATTGGCGTTATGCTCTTGATGCACTGCCCAACAACCGATAATCCGCGCAAATTTCGCAGCTATGCAGGCTCATATGCTTCGTCAAGATCAGTTGTTCAACGCCATGCAACAAACACAGGCTGAGACTAACCGTCTCATACAAGAAATGCGACGCGAACACCAAGAATATGCTTTTCGCCATGATCGTAACCTCGAATCATTGCAAGCTCGCATAGCAGATGCACTTCATCTTAATGATTCTGATTCTGACGAACGTCAACGACCGCGTACGAGAGGACGAAGAACAAGAGGTCAAGATTCTCGTAGCAACGAGTGAACACCTTTCTCCATCCGATTTCCCTTTGTTTTTATCGCAATGAGGACATTGCTCCTTTTAAGTATAGGGGAGTCGGATCATTTATTTCCTTTGCTCTCTTTATGGTATTTTCCTTTTTCTTTTCTTGTAATGCAAATTTCAATTCAATAAAATACATATTTATGCATTTTAATCTTTTATATTGCAAAAATTTGTGCTTACTCGAATTCCTCCTATTTCTTGAGCCAAAAAAATATATATATATATATATATATATATATATATATATATATATATATATATATATAAAACAATTTTAAAACGCATTTATAAACATTATTCAACTAGTATTAAGGTTGCTTATTATAAATTAAGAATTTGAGCAACTTAGCAAAATTGCTATCGTCTTAACACTTTAAAACCCCCGATGTGTTGGATCGATTTAAGTACCCATTATACCAAAACCTTTAAAACTTAGTTCTAGATTAGCCCCGAGTAGTTTATTAAGCAGTCGGCACCACCATAAACACAAACTACGTGGAGAACCGATGAATATAAGTGATTGATCAAATATTTTTAAGAAATTGCTTTTATCTGATGATGCACTTACTAAGTTAGATGATCCTTACCAGATTATTTAATCTAACAGTTGCGGATATTTTAAATAAATTTAATGCTAAATAATCCATTATAAATTGGTTCAGTGGTCTGGTGCTGAACTTGGTAGGGCGAATTACGATTCGATCCCCCGCAATTTTTAATTGGAAAAAGGAGTACCAAATGTTTAATTACCAGAACTCCTAGCTGGCTTACTAAGATCAAATTCACTAACCGGTTACTCCACTATGTGTGTGTAAGGTAAAGGGCTTAATGTGATTGCACTAGAATGAAAACGGGTGAAATAGAACATAGTAATAGGTTGAGCTATAGTGATATGATTTAAATTGGTCTGCTTAAGTGGGGTTGTCTAGTGTTCCTACGATAACTTTAGTGTTTAAGTTCGACTTAGATTTTCTAACAAAATCAACCTGCAACCTGATATGAATTGATGTATGATCTTATATCTGCGTTTAGCTGTGCTTCAGTGATTTCCATTTTTACTTTTTGCTTGAGGACAAGCAACGGTTCAAGTATAGGGGAGTTTGATAACACGATTTTATATAGTATATTTGATTTAATTTTCATAAATAATGTTAGTATTTTTATTTAATTATTTCATTTTATTTCCATATTACGCTGGTATTTTCATTGTTTCAGGTATTTTACTTTAAATAAACAAATTGAGCAAAGTGAAGAAATTAGGAGGATTATTTAATTAAATGAAGAAAAAGAGGTGTGAAAAGCAAAGTGATGGATCAAAGATTTATTAGAGCCCAAGCAAGCAAAGTCCCAAACAAAGCCAGGCCCAAACAAAGCCAAGCCCAAACAAAGCCAAGCCCAAATGCAAGCAAAAATGCCACGACAAGAGACCCACGCCTCAACTCTCTCCTACAAGTGAGGCGCCGCCTCGGACTCCCTCCTACAAAGGAGGCGTCCGTCTCCCACTCCACGTAGCCCAAGGAGTTGCGTGGACGCCTGTCTCAACGTGGAGGAAAAGTGGAGAAAACTGGACGACCAAGGCGGTTGGGAGTGAGATTCTTTAGGAGAAAGCTACGAAATCTCTCAACAAGTGGTTACTTCCTACCACTATAAAGGACCTCTCCAAATCATATTTTCACACATTCTTCACTTTCTTTCCCGCTTTTAGATTTTTATTTCCAGAGTTATTTTCCATTGTTCTTAGAGCTAGTTTCTTGTCAAGCATACTTATTTAAATTCCTGTTGAAGAACCGAGACGTTGTACGAGTTATTTCAGCTTCAAGGATTCTTTCCAGCATTTATTTAATTCAGGTTTCTATTTACATTGCTTTATTTATTTAATTAATTGTTGCATGAGATATATTTGTTTGCCATGAATTTACTAATGAATGTTAAAACCTTTAATTTATTCATGTTTGTTTTTATGAATATGTTTGGCTAAATTATTTAAATATCGGTATGTAATGAGTTAATTTGAAAGTATCCGGAATAAACTGGCTTGATTATATTTTATAAAATAAATACTTTTTCTGGTTTAGTTATCTAATTTTATTTTTGTTAAAAAGGTTTAGAAACCAACAGAGCGGAAGTTTGAGGTTAATAAACTGAAAAAGATTAGAAACCAATAGAGCGACAGTTTGAGGTTTAAAATCAGATAGTAGATACTAGGTATTGTTTTTAAAGACTGCGACAGCGTTTTAAAACCAATTAAACTTTATTTATTTTCAAAAAGTAATTTTAAAATCAATGGGATAGCGAAAGCATACATTAGAGTTTAAAATTATAATTTATTTCAATAGAGCGAAAGTTTGAGAATAGATTTTTAAATAAATACTTTTTGCTGAAAAAGAAATTATTATCATTTTTAGAAAATAAGCCAGTGGAAAGTCGGATTCTTTAGAATTAATGAATACATACCGATATTCGCATTATTATTATTTTAATTAAAATAAAGTTTTATTACCCAAAAATTCCCCATTTATTTATTCGATAGCTATAGCTTTACATAGTAAGTTTGGATTACGTTAGTTCAATTTATAGTCCCTTAGGTTCGATATCTTTTTTAAAACTACGCGATAGGGCTGTATACTTGCAGTCTCCCGATTAATTTAGACGATAAAGTCGCGATCATCTTCAGAAAATATGATGTTATTTGAAGTGAATATAAGTCTTCAGAAAATCTGATGAAATTTTAAGTGAATATAAGTCTTCAGAAAATAAGATGAAATTTGTAGTGAATATAAGTCTTCAGAAAATATGGTGAAAATTGATGTGAATATAAGTCTTCAGAAAATCTTGTGAAAATTGAACTGAACATAAATCTTAAGATAATATGATGAAGTTTGAAGTGAATATAAGTCTCCATAAAATCTGATGGAATTTGAAGCAAATTAAAGTTTTCAGAAAATCTTGTGAAAATTTAAGAGATATAAATCTTCAGAATATCTGGTGAAAATTGAAGTGAACATAAATCCTAAGATAATCTGATTAAATTTGAAGTGAATATAAGTCTTCAGAAAATCTGGTGAAATTTGAAGTGAAGACAAATCTTAAAATAATATGAAGAAATTTTAAGTAAGTATAATTCTGCAGAAAAACTGGTGGAATTTGAAGTGAATATAAATCTTAAGAAAATCTGGTTCGAATTGAAGTGAACATGAACCTTAAGATAATCATATGAAATTTAAAGTAATATATATATATATATATATATATATATATATATATATATATATATATATATATATATATTTAAAAAGTTGATTAAATTTAAAGTGAATATAAGTCTTCAGAAAATCTGATGAAATTTGAAGTGAATATAAGTCTTAAGAAAATATAATGAAAATTGAGGTGAATATAAGTCTTCAGAAAATCTGGTGAAATAGCAAGTCAATATAAGTCTTCGTAAAATAAAAATTGAAGTGAATATAAGTATTCAGAAAATCTTGTGAAAATTGAAGTGAACATAAGACTTCAAAAAATTTGATGAAATTTGAAGTGTATATAATTCTTCAGAAACTCTGGTTACAATTAAAGTGAATATAAGTCTTCAGAAAATCTAGTAAATATTGTAGTGAACATAAATCTTAAAATAATCTGATGAAATTTAAAGTAAATATAAGTCTTCAGAAAATCTGATGAAAGTTGAATTGAATATAAGTCTTTTGAAAATCTGATGAAATTTGAAGTGAATATAAGTCTTTAGAAAATCTGGTTAAAATTGAAGTGAATATATGTCTTCAGAAAATCTTATGAAAATAGAAGTGAATATAAGTCTTCGAAAAATCTGATTAAAATTAATGTGAATATAAGTTTTCAGAAAATCTCGTTAAAATTGAGGTGAATATAACTCTTCAAAAAATCTGGTGAAAATTGTAGTGAACATAAATCTTAAGGTACTTTGATGAAATTTAAAGTGAATATAAGTCTTCAGAAAATATGATGTTATTTGAAGTGAATATAAGTCTTCATAAAATCTGATGAAATTTTAAGTGAATATAAGTCTTCAGAAAATAAGATGAAATTTGTAGTGAATATAAGTCTTCAGAAAATATGGTGAAAATTGATGTGAATATAAGTCTTCAGAAAATCTTGTGAAAATTGAACTGAACATCAATCTTAAGATAATATGATGAAGTTTGAAGTGAATATAAGTCTGCAGAAAATCTGATGGAATTTGAAGTGAATTAAAGTTTTCATAAAATCTTGAGAAAATTTAAGAGATATAAATCTTCAGAATATCTTGTGAAAATTGAAATGAACATAAATCCTAAGATAATCTGATAAAACATGAAGTGAATATAAGTCTTCAGAAAATCTGGTGAAATTTGAAGTGAAGAGAAATCTTAAAATAATATGAAGAAATTTTAAGTAAGTATAAGTCTGCAGAAAAACTGGTGGAATTTGAAGTGAATATAAGTCTTAAGAAAATCTGGACCGAATTGAAGTGAACATGAACCTTAAGATAATCATATGAAATTTAAAGTAAATATATATATATATATATATATATATATATATATATATATATTAAAAAAATTTGATTAAATTTAAAGTGAATAGAAGTCTACAGAAAATCTGATGAAATTTGAAGTGAATATAAGTCTTAAGAAAAGATGATGAAAATTGAGGTGAATATAAGTCTTCAGAAAATCTGATGAAATTTAAAGTCAATATAAGTCTTCAGAAAATCTGGTTAAAATTGACGTGAATATAAGTATTCAAAAAATCTTGTGAAATTTGAAGTGAACATAAATAAGACTTCAAAAAATTTGATTAAATTTGAAGTGTATATAATTCTTCAGAAACTCTGGTTAAAATTGAAGTGAATATAAGTCTTCAGAAAATCTGGTAAATATTGTAGTGAACATAAATCTTAAGATAATCTGATGAAATTTAAAGTAAATATAAGTCTTCAGAAAATCTGATGAAAGTTGAATTGAATATAAGTCATTAGAAAATCTGATGAAATTTGAAGTGAATATAAGTCTTTAGAAAATCTGGTTAAAATTGAAGTGAATATATGTCTTTAGAAAATCTTGTGAAAATAGAAGTGAATATAAGTCTTCAAAAAATCTGATTAAAATTAATGTGAATATAAGTCTTCAGAAAATATGGTTAAAATTGAGGTGAATATAACTCTTCAAAAAATCTGGTGAAAATTGTAGTGAACATAAATCTTAAGGTACTTTGATGAAATTTAAAGTGAATATAAGTCTTCAGAAAATATGATGTTATTTGAAGTGAATATAAGTCTTCATAAAATCTGATGAAATTTTAAGTGAATATAAGTCTTCAGAAAATAAGATGAAATTTGTAGTGAATATAAGTCTTCAGAAAATATGGTGAAAATTGATGTGCATATAAGTCTTCAGAAAATCTTGTGAAAATTGAACTGAACATAAATCTTAAGATAATATGATGAAGTTTGAAGTGAATATAAGTCTCCATAAAATCTGATGGAATTTGAAGCAAATTAAAGTTTTCAGAAAATCTTGTGAAAATTTAAGAGATATAAATCTTCAGAATATCTGGTGAAAATTGAAGTGAACATAAATCCTAAGATAATCTGATTAAATTTGAAGTGAATATAAGTCTTCAGAAAATCTGGTGAAATTTGAAGTGAAGACAAATCTTAAAATAATATGAAGAAATTTTAAGTAAGTATAATTCTGCAGAAAAACTGGTGGAATTTGAAGTGAATATAAATCTTAAGAAAATCTGGTTCGAATTGAAGTGAACATGAACCTTAAGATAATCATATGAAATTTAAAGTAAATATATATATATATATATATATATATATATATTAAAAAAGTTGATTAAATTTAAAGTGAATATAAGTCTTCAGAAAATCTGATGAAATTTGAAGTGAATATAAGTCTTAAGAAAATATAATGAAAATTGAGGTGAATATAAGTCTTCAGAAAATCTGGTGAAATTGAAAGTCAATATAAGTCTTCAGAAAATCTGGTTAAAATTGAAGTGAATATAAGTATTCAGAAAATCTTGTGAAAATTGAAGTGAACATAAGACTTCAAAAAATTTGATGAAATTTGAAGTGTATATAATTCTTCAGAAACTCTGGTTAAAATTGAAGTGAAAATAAGTCTTCAGAAAATCTAGTAAATATTGTAGTGAACATAAATCTTAAGATAATCTGATGAAATTTAAAGTAAATATAAGTCTTCAGAAAATCTGATGAAAGTTGAATTGAATATAAGTCTTTAGAAAATCTGATGAAATTTGAAGTGAATATAAGTCTTTAGAAAATCTGGTTAAAATTGAAGTGAATATATGTCTTTAGAAAATCTTGTGAAAATAGAAGTGAATATAAGTCTTCAAAAAATCTGATTAAAATTAATGTGAATATAAGTCTTCAGAAAATATGGTTAAAATTGAGGTGAATATAACTCTTCAAAAAATCTGGTGAAAATTGTAGTGAACATAAATCTTAAGGTACTTTGATGAAATTTAAAGTGAATATAAGTCTTCAGAAAATATGATGTTATTTGAAGTGAATATAAGTCTTCAGAAAATCTGATGAAATTTTAAGTGAATATAAGTCTTCAGAAAATAAGATGAAATTTGAAGTGAATATAAGTCTTCAGAAAATATGGTGAAAATTGCTATGAATATAAGTCTTCAGAAAATCTTGTGAAAATTTAACTGAACATAAATATTAAGATAATATGATGAAGTTTGAAGTGAATATAAGTCTGCAGAAAATCTGATGGAATTTGAAGTGAATTAAAGTTTTCAGAAAATCATGTGAAAATTTAAGAGATATAAATCTTCGAATATCCGTGAAAATTGAAGTATAAATCTAAGATAATCTGATTAAATTTGAAGTGAATATAAGTCTTCAGAAAATCTGGTGAAATTTGAAGTGAAGACAAATCTTAAAATAATATGAAGAAATTTTAAGTAAGTATAATTCTGCAGAAAAACTGGTGGAATTTGAAGTGAATATAAATCTTAAGAAAATCTGGTTCGAATTGAAGTGAACATGAACCTTAAGATAATCATATGAAATTTAAAGTAAATATATATATATATTAAAAAAGTTGATTAAATTTAAAGTGAATATAAGTCTTCAGAAAATCTGATGAAATTTGAAGTGAATATAAGTCTTAAGAAAATATAATGAAAATTGAGGTGAATATAAGTCTTCAGAAAATCTGGTGAAATTGAAAGTCAATATAAGTCTTCAGAAAATCTGATTAAAATTGAAGTGAATATAAGTATTCAGAAAATCTTGTGAAAATTGAAGTGAACATAAGACTTCAAAAAATTTGATGAAATTTGAAGTGTATATAATTCTTCAGAAACTCTGGTTAAAATTGAAGTGAATATAAGTCTTCAGAAAATCTGGTAAATATTGTAGTGAACATAAATCTTAAGATAATCTGATGAAATTTAAAGTAAATATAAGTCTTCAGAAAATCTGATGAAAGTTGAAGTGAATATAAGTCTTCAGAAAATCTGATGAAATTTGAAGTGAATATAAGTCTTTAGAAAATCTGGTTAAAATTGAAGTGAATATATGTCTTCAGAAAATCTTGTGAAAATAGAAGTGAATATAAGTCTTCAAAAAATCTGATTAAATTTAATGTGAATATAAGTCTTCAGAAAATCTCGTTAAAATTGAGGTGAATATAAGTCTTCAAAAAATCTGGTGAAAATTGTAGTGAACATAAATCTTAAGGTACTTTGATGAAATTTAAAGTGAATATAAGTCTTCAGAAAATATGATGTTATTTGAAGTGAATATAAGTCTGCATAAAATCTGATGAAATTTTAAGTGAATATAAGTCTTCAGAAAATAAGATGAAATTTGTAGTGAATATAAGTCTTCAGAAAATATGGTGAAAATTGATGTGAATATAAGTCTTTAGAAAATCTTGTGAAAATTGAACTGAACATAAATCTTAAGATAATATGATGAAGTTTGAAGTGAATATAAGTCTGCAGAAAATCTGATGGAATTTGAAGTGAATTAAAGTTTCCATAAAATCTTTAGAAAATTTAAGAGATATAAATCTTCAGAATATCTGGTGAAAATTGAAATGAACATAAATCCTAAGATAATCTGATAAAATTTGAAGTGAATATAAGTCTTCAGAAAATCTGGTGAAATTTGAAGTGAATAGAAATCTTAAAATAATATGAAGAAATTTTAAGTAAGTATAAGTCTGTCGAAAAACTGGTGGAATTTGAAGTGAATATAAGTCTTAAGAAAATCTGGTCCGAATTGAAGTGAACATGAACCTTAAGATAATCATATGAAATTTAAAGTAAATATATATATATATATATATATATATATATATATATATATATATATATATATATATATATTAAAAAAAATTGATTAAATTTAAAGTGAATATAAGTCTTCAGAAAATCTGATGAAATTTGAAGTGAATATAAGTCTTAAGAAAATATGATGAAAATTGAAGTGAATATAAGTCTTCAGAAAATCTGATGAAATTTAAAGTCAATATAAGTCTTCAGAAAATATGGTTAAAATTGAAGTGAATATAAGTATTCAAAAAATCTTGTGAAATTTGAAGTGAACATAAGACTTCAAAAAATTTGATTAAATTTGAAGTGTGAAATTCCTGGCAGCAGATACGTGATGTCACAGAGAACGTTATGACACACTATATGACACTCTGTTAACAATTTATACAATAAATTTAAACAGCAGTAAAGAACCCAATAAGTTGTTTACCCAGTTCAGTGTCTAACTACACCTACATCTGGGGCTACAGCCAGGAGGAATTCATTATTAGTAGAATTAATTCAGGAATAAACCAACAAGTTTATCTCCTTCACTTAAAACCTACCCAATGCAACTTCAATCTAAGTCCTACTTAGACCTGAGTTCCTAGTCACTCCCCCTCAATCACAGAAGTGATATCAACCTATTGATTAATTGAATTGTGAAGACACACTTCAATAAACTATCTTGATCTTGCTTCAAAGCTTCAATCAATAGACAAACACTCGTGCTTCAAAGCTTTGGTGATAAACTACCTTACAAACAATCCTAGTCCAAGGCACTTATCAATTGATAATTGCTTGGCTCACAAGAGATACTAGAATTACAAAATACAACTGTTAACTCTCCTAACAAGACAAAAGTATGCAGCAGCAAGAGGTTGAATTCCTTTAGAAGCAGTCCCAAAACTTCGTTTGGGCTTCCATAAAGATAGCTAGGGTTCACTTAATTTAATCCTAAAAACATGGTCTTTTCAACAACCAATTTAGGTTTAACTAAGATTAACCTAGCAGCCACGTGAGCATGCATTCTAATAACAGAAAAACATAATATAGCAGCTCAACAAACTTCCTGAAAAGTCTCAGGAAAAACAGATTCTGCAGAACAGAATGTCACACTGAATGTCATAACATCTGTTATGACATCAAACTATTTTCTGCAGAATTTCTAGCACAGCTTTTAGCTTCCAGTTCTGAGTTGTACTTCAAACATCCTTGTCAAGTAGGATTTATCTTCAATCTCTGAATGTCATGACTTTTATCAAGACATTGCCATAGCCTAGTTTTACCAACATTAATGCCAACTTAAAACACTAACAAACTCCCCCTTTGGCACATTTTTGGCTAAAACTACTTAAAACATCAGAGTACCTATGCAGCAGAAGAATAAACTAGTTCTAAGCTATCCTAAGCTTAAAGAAACTAGAACCTAGAAAAGATAAAGCTATCCTAAGCTTAAAGAAACTAGAACCTAGAGAAGATAAATTCTACCCATACAAAAATCCCACAATTTCCCACATACAAATTTAAATTTCCATACAATTTCCCAATATACAGTTTCCCAAATTTTCAATACTTCCCACAGTATTTCTTCTCCCCCTTTTTAGCCATAAAGGGCCAAAGGAAACAATACAAGTACCCCAAACTGTCAAACTATAATTAAGTACCAGCATTGTTAAGAGTTACATCTCTGTCAAAAGATTACAATTCTGTCAACCAAAAAGATTACAATCTTTCAGAATACAAACCAAAACAAATATAGGAAAACAGGATTTAAACAACAAGGCAATAAACAAAAATGGACAGACTTCCATCTCAAGTGCTCTTCTCCGAGGAACACTGAAAGGAAGTATCTTCTGAACTCCCATCAGCACCAGCCATCTGAACATCCTCATTTTCAGCATCACCAACAGTCTCATCAGCAGCTATCCCTTCATCCTCAACCTCTGTGTCCTATTCTAGTTGAGAGATCAGTTCTTCAAGGCTTTGCTTCCTTGCTTCAAGCTCTTTGCAGGTAGCTTTTAGCACAGCTAGGACTGTTGCCTTTTGAGAGGTTGCCTTGACATTTGATGTCTCACCAGATGTCATGACAATGTCTGGAACATGTCTGCCTTGAAAAAGTTTGTAGTGGAATCCAAGAGCAGGGGCTCTTTTGCGCATCGCATCTCCTAGGATGTCGAAATTGGTCATGATAATTCCACATAGAGGGAGGAAAGGCTATGGGTCCTTTGATAGCATAGCTTTCAGCATGCTTGAGGGTCTGCTCAAATATATAGGATCCATAGTCAAATTTATCCTGAGTGCCTACTGCATATATGAATCTTCCCAGTCCAATAGAGACGGTGGATTTGTGATTGGTTGGGACCCAGTTAGCAGCACCAATCTTATGCAGGATGGCAAATTTGACACTCAACTTGCTTGCGAGAGTTTTCCTTCGAGGCCATTTTACTTGTTTGGCAATGATGGTTTGATGATCTTGTTGTCGGCTTCCTCCAGCTCGGGTGAGCATCATCGATCTACCTGTGAATGTGGATCAAACTTGAGAAAACTGACTTTCCTCCCCTCACATATAAGCCTTGTAATCAATGACCTCCCATCCCCACATCCACTTGACATTGACTATAAACTCTTTCACCAACTTCATAGTTTGGAAAACTCACAACTGCTTTCATCGACCACCTCTTTAATCAAATCAACAATTCCTTGCACTCAAGTGCACTTTTATTCAGATCTCTTTCTAGAGCCACCCTCTTTAAGCAAACATACTTCCATCTTCCAGCATTCTCAGGATGATGGAATGAAATGTTATCAATGGTCACTTGTGCACCTTGGCCGCCCAAGAGTTTGCTTCTTTCTGGGATGAATGTCTGTGACATTCTCCTCAACATCAAAATCAGAGTCTTGATCTGACTCTGAGGGTTCAGGTTCCTTCCTCTTTTTCACAATTGGTGTTCTCTTTGGTCTAGAGCCACCACCAACAGTTTTTACTCTACATTTCTTTGTGTAGGGTCCATTTGAATACTTCTCGCCTTCCACATCTTCAACACCTTTTCTTTAGCAAGGCTGTGAGACAGCCTGTTTTCCCTTCCTTTTCATCATCCTCTTTGCAATGCTTGGATTGGCATTGGCAATGAGGTCATTGTCTGAGAACACTTCATCTAAGTCAATGACTGGAGGGTTAGTTAAATGATCAGATCCTTGAACTGGAGACTCTTCTAAGATACTTTCAGAAATGTAGTCAGCAGGGACTTTATCAGAGGCACACTTTGCTGGTGATTCCTCAAGAATACTATCAGAAATCACATCTTCCTTATCAGCAGGGGTTTCATTACACACATCATCAATACGCATTTCGTGATCTTTAATCAAGGATCAACATCATTCTTGATGTGGAAGTATCATGATCAATGTCTCGACATTCTCAATGACATCTATATCAACTGCTAAACTAGGCGGGCAGACTTATAGTTTAGAGGGATTGAAACACCAGGTACAGATTGATCTTCGTTTAGGATCCTGGTTACTAATCTAGCAATGGCTATATGCACAGACCTAGACCCCTCTCTGTTCACTATTTCTGGGGGAACTGAAGAGGATGGTACAGAAGTCTTACCAGAAGGAGATGCTTGTGACCTTCTTGCATTCCTTGTGCGCAATTTCTTGACTTTTTCTGGGTCAGTAGCTATTGCATGCAATGGAGTAACCCTCAGTGCTTCAGCTTGCATGACTTCATCATTTGCCCTAACTTCAGCCATGGAGGGAGATGAAGAGCCTGATTCTTGAGATGATGAAGATGATGAAGACATATTTTGCTGATGACTTTTGAGAGAAAGAGAGCGAAAATGGAAGAGGGTTTCAAGGTTTCTTTTGGATGAAGAAAAAGTGATACTACTTTCAAATGAAGAAACTATTATATGTGGGAGTCTCTTCCTATTCTTGGACCTTTTAAAAATAAGATGAAAATAATTAAGTAACCCACTTATAAATAATTGGAGTAAAAGGTCCCTTTCATCCCTTGTTGTAGGCACAGTTGATTGCTACAACTCCTCATATTTACAGATACCCAATTTTCCCTTTAAAGACTTAAATTGACTAGTCTCAAGAGCTTTAGTAACAATGTCATAGTACAATGTTATGACATCCTGTATGACATTGTGGTCAGTCAGCATCTGCTTCATCTAGATCATCTGAGAGCAATTTCTACCAGCTGCTATGTATTCAGTTTTAACATTGTATAGGAATACATAGTTTTGCTTCTTGCTGAACCAAGAACCAAGATTGTTTCTCAAGAGGAAACATCCATCAAGAAAGCTTTTACACAAGCTTTGATCAACTTTTTCTCCACTTGTTTTCTTGGACAACTTCAAATGTGTAGGAGCAGGAGTCCTATTATGGCAGTTATTCTTCATTCCAGATTTCTCGACAAGATTCCTTGCATACTTGCTCTGTGGAAGAAGTGTTGAGTCTTCCATCTGTGAGACTTGCAGTCCAAGAAAATGAATCAACTCTCCAATGAGGCTCATCCCAGATTCAACTTGCATTTGGTTGTCAAAATGTCTCACAATTGTGTCAGGTATTCCTCCAAGAACTATGTTATTAACATAAATTTGAAGCACCATGATCTCTCCTCCTTTGATAAAGAGGGTTTTATCCAAGACTCCTCTCCTATATCTTTTGACATTAAGGTGCTTGGTTAGCCTTTCATACCAGATCTTAGTACCTTGTTTCAGTACTTTAGAAGTGGTCAGATGTCTAGACATTGAGTGTGACATTTTGATTTCTTGTCCAGCCTTATACTTACCACATATTCTCCCTTTATCAATGTGAAATCTTGGTATCCTTCTGACTCCCTCTATGGAACTGATCCTATTCATTCCTCAAAGGTGTAAATGACCAAGTTCTTTGGTGCCACAACTTTACTTCCTCTTCATCTTTGTCTGTAGAACACACAGAAGACAGAGTGGTGTTTTCAGATTCCCACATGTAGCAGTTGTCCTTTGATTTGACTCCCCTCATAATCACTTCTTGATCATCATTGATTACAAGACATTCAGACTTAGTGAAGTTGACTGTGAATCCCATATCACATAGCTGACTTATGCTAATGAGATTTGCATTCAGACCTTTTACCAGCAGCACTCCATTCAGGTTTGGAACTCCAGACCAGTTTGAGTTTCCAACACCTTTGATTTCTCCTTTAGCTCCATCTCCAAAAGTAACAAAGCTGGTAGAATGAGGCTTAACATCATTGAGAAGATTCCTGTCTCCAGTCATATGCTTAGAACACCCACTGTCAAAGTACCAATCTTTCTTGGCAGACACTCTAAGAGAAGTGTGAGCTACCAGAGCTACAGTCTTCTTCTTCCACTGTTGAGTGTATGATACCCTGTTGGTTTTAGGCTTCACATAAGAACCTTGATTAGGATATCCATGTAGCCTGTAGCAAAAAGATTTTATGTGACCAAACCTTCCACAATAATGACATCTCCATCTTTGAAACTTTTTGTTCATGTTTCTATGATTTTGATGTTGAACCCAATGTTGTGACATCTGTTTTGACATTGGTTTATTAGGTCTGTTCTTCCTTTTGTTATTAACAAATTTCTTAGCCTCCACATATCCTGAGGCAGACCTATTTCCTGTTTTGTGGTGTGACATCTTCTTTGTCATTGACTTGCCAGGTTTGTTCCTCTCCTGGTTATTAGCAAATCTCTTTGCAGCCATAAACCCTGAGCCAGACACATTTCCTGTTTTATGTTGTGACAACTGTTTTGACATTAGTTTCCCATGTCTCTTCTTCTTAATGTCACCAACAGGTTTCTTTTCAGCCACATATCCTAGACCACGCTTATTTCCTGCATTTTGTCCAAGTTGAAGAATTTCTTCCAACTTATCAGTACCAGATGTCAACATTTTGACAGATTTAGACATCTGATCAAGTTTGGAGTTCAACATTATAATATCACTATTGAGGTGATTTATAGTGGCTGTGTTTTCCTTTTTATTAGCCTCCAGCTTCACATTTTCAGCTTCCAACTTCTCAATCAGCTTTTTCTGTTTCTCATTTTGCTGACATACTTCACCATTTTTTTTATACACAGCTTCTTGTAGGTTTCAGCAAGCTCTTCAAATGTCACTTCCTCATCACTAGAATCCATATCAGAATTGTACACTCCAGAGAGAGCAGTGACAAGTTTGGCTCCTTCTTCCTCAGATTCACTTCCTGAATCACCATCAGACCAAGTGACAGCCATTCCTTTCTTTTGTTTCTTTAGAAAGGTGGGACATTCAGCTCTAATATGCCCATATCCTTCACAACCATGACATTGGATTCCACTGCCTTGACTTCCTTTTTCCTCTGACTTGGATCTTCTGCTGGAGTCATAAGATCTGCTGATGTCAGATGAAATGTCCTTGACATTTGACCTTGACTTTGGATCAATCCTCTTGATGAGCTTGTTGAACTGTCTTCCAAGCATAGCTATAGCTTCAGATATCTTCTCTTCATCTTCCACCTTGCATCCTTCTTCAGTATTGGATACAAGTGCTATGGTTTTGTTCTTTTTGTCAACAATTTCACTGATTCCCATCTCAAAAGTCATAAGAGATCCAATAAGTTCTTCAACCTTCAAGGTGCTGATGTCCTGAGCCTCCTCTATTGCAGTCACTTTCATTGCAAACCTTTTAGGCAAGGATCTAAGAATCTTTCTCACCAGCTTTTCTTCTGACATCTTTTCACCAAGTGCTCCTGAGGCGTTGGCAGACTCCAAAATATTCATGTGAAACTCATGAATAGTCTCATCTTCTTTCATCTTCAGATTCTCAAATTTGGAAGTGAGCATCTAAAGTCTTGACAACTTCACCTTGGATGTCCCCTCATGAGTAGTTTTGAGAGTGTCCCAAACATCCTTGGCCAGCTCACATTGATGAACTAATCAAGATATTTTCAAATACCATTGAATAGGGCATTCAATGCTTTAGAGTTCCCGGCTAGCTCCTCTTCCTCTTTGCTCCATTCTTCCTCCTGGTTTTAAGACAAGATTCCCATCTTTCTCAAGCTTGGTGGATGTTTCCATCCTTTGTCAGCAGCTCTCCAAGCTTTAATATCATCGATCTTAAGAAGGCAACCATACGAGGTTTCCAAGAATCATAATTAGACCCATCCGTAATAGGTGGTCTACCTCCAAATCCTCCTTCCTTATCCATTATGCCAACTATTATCCCTAGATCTCACCTGAATAACAAGCAGGTGCCCGCCTGATACCAATTGAAATTTTAGAAGCAGATACGTGATGTCACGTAGAATGTTATGACACACTATCGACACTCATAACAATTTACACAATAAATTTAAACAGCAGAAAGAACACAATAAGTTGTTTACCCGTTAGTGTCTAACTACACCTACATCCTGGGGCTACCAAGCCGGAGGAAATTCACTATTAGTAGAATTAATTCAGAATAAACCAACAAGTTTATCTCCTTCACTTAAACTCACCTAATGCAACTTCAATCTAAGTCCTACTTAGACCCGAGTTCCTACTCCCCTCAATCACAAAGCAGTGATATCAACCTATTGATTAATTGAATTGTGAAGACACACTTAATAAACTATCTTGATCTTGCTTCAAAGCTTCAATCAAGAGACAAACACTCGTGCTTCAAAGCTTTGAGTGATAAACTACCTCTTAAACAAATCCTAGTCCAAGGCACTTATCAATTGATAATTGCTGGCTCAAGAGATACTAGAATTACAAATACAATTGTTAACTCTCCTAACAGTACAAAAGGCGCAGCAGCAGTATAAGGGTTGAATTCCTTTTATAGAAGCTATCCCAAAACTTCGGGCCTTCCATAAAGATAGCTAGGGTTCACTTAATTTAATCCTAAAACATGGTCTTTCAATAACCAATTTAGGTTAACTAAGATTAACCTAGCAGCCACGTGAGCATGCATTCTAATAACAGAAAAACATAATATAGCAGCTCAACAAACTTCCTGAAAAGTCTCAGGAAAAACAGATTCTGCAGAACAGAATGTCACACTGAATGTCACAACATCTGTTATGGCATCGGACTATTTTCTACAGAATTTTTAGCACAGCTTTTAGCTTCCAGTTCTGAGATGTAATTCAAACATCCTTGTCAATTAGGATTTATCTTCAATCTCTGAATGTCATGACTTTTATCAAGACATTGCCATAGCCTAGTTTTAATAAAACTAATGCCAACATAAAACACTAACAAAGTGTATATAATTCTTCAGAAACTCTGGTTAAAATTGAAGTGAATATCAGTCTTTGGAAAATCTGGTAAAATTTGTAGTGAACATAAATCTTAAGATAATCTGATGAAATTTAAAGTAAATTTAAGTCTTTGGAAAATATGATGAAAGTTGAAGTCAATATAAGTCTTCAGAAAATTTGATGAAATTTGAAGTGAATATAAGTCTTTAGAAAATCTGGTTAAAATTGAAGTGAATATATGTCTTCAGAAAATCTTGTGAAAATAGAAGTGAATATAAGTCTCAAAAAATCTGATTAAATTTAATGTGAATATAAGTCTTCAAAAAATCTCGTTAAAATTGAGGTGAATATAAGTCTTCAAAAAATCTGGTGAAAATTGTAGTGAACATGAATCTTAAGGTACTTTGATGAAATTTAAAGTGAATATAAGTCTTCAGAAAATATGATGTTATTTGAAGTGAATATAAGTCTTCACAAAATCTGTTTAAATTTTAAGTGAATATAAGTCTTCAGAAAATAAGATGAAATTTGAAGTGAATATAAGTCTTCAAAAAATATGGTGAAAATTGCTGTGAATATAAGTCTTCAGAAAATCTTGTGAAAATTGAACTGAACATAAATATTAAGATAATATGATGAAGTTTGAAGTGAATATAAGTCTGCAGAAAATCAGATGGAATTTGAAGCGAATTAAAGTTTTCAGAAAATCTTGTGAAAATTTAAGAGATATAAATCTTCAGAATATCTGGTGAAAATGGAAGTGAACATAAATCCTAAGATAATCTGATAAAATTTGAAGTGAATATAAGTCTTAAGAAAATCTGGTCCGAATTGAAGTTAACATGAACCTTAAGATAATCATATGAAATTTAATGTAAATATATATATATATATATATATATATATATATATATATATATATATATATATATATATATATTAAAAATTGATTAAAGTTAAAGTGAATATAAGTCTTCAGAAAATCTGATGAAATTTGAAGTGAATATAAGTCTTAAGAAAATATGATGAAAATTGAGGTGAGTATAAGTCTTCATCAAATATGGTGAGATTTAAAGTCAATATAAGTCTTCAAAAAATCTAGATAAAATTGAAGTGAATATAAGTATTCAGAAAATCTTGTGAAAATTGAAGTGAACATAAGACTTCAAAAAATTTGATGAAATTTGAAGTGTATATAATTCTTCAGAAACTCTGGTTAAAATTGAAGTGAATATAAGTCGTCAAAAAATCTGTTAAAAATTGTAGTGAACATAAATCTTAAGATAATCTGATGAAAATTAAAGTAAATATAAGTCTTCAGGAAATCTGATGAATGTTGAAGTGAATATAAGTCTTTAGAAAATCTGATGAAATTTGAAGTGAATATAAGTCTTTAGAAAATCTGGTTAAAATTGAAGTGAATATATGTCTTCAAAAAATCTTGTGAAAATAGAGTGAATATAAGTCTTCAAAAAATCTGATTAAATTTAATGTGAATATAAGTCATCAAAAAATCTGGTTAAAATTGAGGTGAATATAAGTCTTCAAAAAATCTGCTGAAAATTGTAGTGAACATAAATCTTAAGGTACTTTGATGAAATTTAAAGTGAATATAAGTCTTCAGAAAATATGATGTTATTTGAAGTGAATATAAGTCTTCAGAAAATCTGATGAAATTTTAAGTGAATATAAGTCTTCAGAAAATAAGATGAAATTTGAAGTGAATATAAATCTTCAGAAAATATGGTGAAAATTGCTATGAATATAAGTCTTTAGAAAATCTTGTGAAAATTGAACTGAACATAAATATTAAGATAATATGATGAAGTTTGAAGTGAATATAAGTCTGCAGAAAATCTGATGGAATTTGAAGTGAATTAAAGTTTCCATAAAATCTTTAGAAAATTTAAGAGATATAAATCTTCAGAATATCTGGTGAAAATTGAAGTGAACATAAATCCTAAGATAATCTGATTAAATTTGAAGTGAATATAAGTCTTCAGAAAATCTGGTGAAATTTGAAGTGAAGACAAATCTTAAAATAATATGAAGAAATTTTAAGTAAGTATAATTCTGCAGAAAAACTGGTGGAATTTGAAGTGAATATAAATCTTAAGAAAATCTGGTTCGAATTGAAGTGAACATGAACCTTAAGATAATCATATGAAATTTAAAGTAAATATATATATTAAAAAAATTTGATTAAATTTAAAGTGAATATAAGTCTTCAGAAAATATGATGAAATTTTAATTAAATATAAGTCTTAAGAAAATATGATCAAAATTGAAGTGAATATAAGTTTTCAGAAAATCTGGTGAAATTTAAAGTGAATATAAGTCTTCAGAAAATCTGGTTAAAATTGAAGTGAATATAAGTATTCAGAAAATCTTGTGAAAATTGAAGTGAACATAAGACTTCAAAAAATTTGATGAAATTTGAAGTGTATAATTTTCGTAAACTCGTTAAAAGTGAAGTGAATATAAGTGTTCAGAAAATCTGGTAAATATTGTAGTGAACATAAATCTTAAGATAATCTTATGAAATTTAAAGTAAATATAAGTCTTCAGATAATCAGATGAAATTTGAAGTGAATATAAGTCTTCAGAAAATTTGATGAAATTTGTAGTGAATATAAGTCTTTTGAAAATATGGTTAAAACTGAAGTGAATATATGTCTCCAGAAAATCTTTTGAAAATAGAAGTGAATATAAGTCTTCAATAAATCTGATTAAATTTAATGTGAATATAAGTCTTCAGAAAATCTGGTTAAAATTGAGGTGAATATAAGTCTTCAAAAAATCTGGTGAAAATTGTAGTGAACATAAATGTTAAGGTACTTTGATGAAATTTAAAGTGAATATAAGTCTTCAGAAAATATGAAGTTATTTGAAATGAATATAAGTCTTCATAAAATCTGAGGAAATTTTAAGTGAATATAAGTCTTCAGAAAATAAGATGAAATTTAATATAAGTCTTCAGAAAATATGGTGAAAATTGAAGTGAATATAAGTCTTCGAAAATCTTGTGAAAATTTAAGATATAAATCATCGATTATCCGTGAAAATGAAGGAACATAAATCCTAAGATAACTGATAAAATTTAGTGAATATAAGTCTTCGTAAAATCTAGTGAAATTTGCTGAAGTATAAGTCTTAAAATAATATGAAGAAATTTTAAGAAAGTATGTTCGCAGAAAACCGTGGAATTTGAAGTGAATATAAGTCTTAAGCAAATCTGGTCCGAATTGAAGTGAACATGAACCTTAAGATAATCATATGAAATTTAAGGTAAATATATATGTTAAAAAAATTTGATTAAATTTAAAGTGAATATAAGTCTTCAGAAAATCTGATGAAATTTGAAGTGAATATAAGTCTTAAGAAAATATGATGAAAATTAAAGTGAATATAAGTCTTCAGAAAATCTGGTGAAATTTAAAGTGAATATAAGTGTTCAAAAAATCTGGTTAAAATTGAAGTGAATATAAGTCTTCAGAAAATCTGGTGAAAATTGTAGTGAACATAAATCTTAAGATAATCTGATGAAATTTAAAGTAAATATAACTCTTCAGAAAATCTGATGAAAGTTGAAGTGAATATAAGTCTTCAGAAAATCGGATGAAATTTGATGTGAATATAAGTCTTCAGAAAATCTTGTTAAATTTGAAGTGAATATAAGTCTTAGGATAATTTGATGAAATATAAAGTGAAGATAAGTCTTCAAAAAATATGATGAAATTTGAAGTGATTATAAGTCTTCAGAAAATCTGATGAAATTTGAAGTGAATATAAGTGTTCATAAAATCTGGTGAAAATGAAGTGAATATAAGTGTTTAGAAAATCTGGTGAAAATGAAGTGAATATAAGTCTTCAGAAAATCTGGTGAAAATTGAAGTGAACTTAAATCTTAAGATAATCTGATGAAATTTGAAGTGAATATAAATCTTAAAAAAATTTGATGAAATTTGTAGTGAATATAATAAGTCTTCAGAAAATCTGGTGAAAATTGAAGTGAACATAAATCTTAAGATAATTTGATGAAATTTGAAGTGAATATTAGTCTTAATAAAATCAGATGAAATTTGAAGTGAATATAAGTCTTCAAAAAATCTGAAGAAATTTGAAGTAAATATAAATCTTCAGAAAATCTTGTGAATATTGAGATGAGCATAAATCTTAAGATAATCTGATGAAATTTGAAGTGAATATAAGTCAAATATGATACAAGAAAGGAGCCTCGATAAAACTCTTTGTTAAGAAATGGGAGGAAAGATAATGGTGGCTCAAATTTTATGTTGATGACATAGTATTTGGAGGAATGTCAGACACAATGGTGAAACATTTTGCCAATCAAATGCAAGATGTGTTTGAAATGAGCCCATGTGAAGCTTGATTTACTTTCTTCGATTGCAAGTCACACAGATGGAAGACTCAACATTCCTTTCACGAGCAAATGCAAGGAATATTGTCAAGAAGTTTGGAAGAGAATGCCAGCCATAAAGGACTGCCTAACATTTGAAGTTGTCCAAGGACACCAGGTGAAAGGTTGATCAAAGTTTGTATAGAAGCATGATAGGAAGCTTATTGTACCTAATAAAACCAGCAGACTGAGTATTGTTTTTGCTGTTGGAGTATGTAAGATACCGTTGAACCTAAAGTAAGTCACATCAACCGGTGAAAAGAATTCAAGCATGTAAGTGGAACTTGCAATTATGGTATCTTGTATTATCATGGATGTGAACCAATTTTGTCTCGTAATTATGATGTCGATCAAAAAGGTGATGATGATGTAAAAGCACTCGGAGGATGTTTCTTCAGAAAAAATCTTGTTTCTTGTCTAGAAAGAAGCAAACTGTGTGTCCTGTCCAATCGCTGAAGCGTAATTAGAACGGTAGCAATTGTTCTCAATCAACTGGATTGAAGGATACTGTCGAGTACAATGTCAAACAAGATGTCATGACATTGTAATCGTGACAATCTGAGTGCTATTAATATTTCAAAGAATCCTATACAACACAGTAGGACTAAGCACATTGACATTCGACATCACTTCATTAGAGACCTTAGGAAGAGAAAGTGATTAAATTGGACCATAAAATTGAATTTAACAACCGCCGACATTTTCAAAGCTCGATGCTAGTCGGCTTGAAAATTTAAGGAGCAAACTGTATTTGTCAATATGAGGAATTATAATAATTAAGATTGCTAACAAGGAATGGAAGAGACTTTATTAATTATATATGGGTCATTTAATTATTTTCTCTTATTTTTAAAAGTTTCAAGAATGAAGAGACTCTCCATATAATAGGCTCTTCATTTGAAAAATCATATCCTTCATTCAAAAGATACTCTCAAATCTTTTATCATTCTTGTTCTTATTGTCTCAACATATCTCAAATGAATATGTCTTCATCATCCGCCTCATCCCATGACTCGACTGCTCATCTCCCTACCGTGGTCGAGATTAAAAGCGTCAAGAAACATGAATGTTGAACCTGTGAAGGTCTCTCCTCAGCGTTCAATGGCAACTGACTCCAAGAAGACCAAGAAATCTAGTGAAATTTAGTGAACATAAATCTAGTGAAATTTCAAGTGAACATAAATCTTAAGATAATCTGATGAAATTTGAATTGAATATAAATATTAAGAAAATTTGATGAAATTTCAAGTTAATATAAGTCTTCCGAAAATATGAAGAAATTTGAAGTGAATATAAATCTTCAAAAAATTTGATGAACTTTGAAGTAAATATAAATCTTAAAAAAATGATGAAATGTAAGGAATATAAGTCTTTAGAAAACTGATGAAATTCAAGTGAATATAAGTCTTCGATAATCCATGAAATTTTAATTGAATTAAGTCTTCAGGAAATTTGATGAAATTTAAAGGGAATATAAGTCTTTAGAAAATCTGATGAAATTCTAAGTGAATATAAGTCTTCCGAAAAATATGGTGAAAATTGAAGTGAATATAAGTCTTCAAAAAATATGGTATAAATTAAAGTGAACATGAGTCTTAAGATAATTGAAGTGAATATAAATTCGAAAATCTAACTGAAATTTGAAGTGAATATAAGTCTTCGTAAAAATCTGATGAAATAAGTGTATATAAGTCTTAAGAAAATCAAGAAATTTGGTGAAAAATTGAAGTGAAGATAAATCTTAAGATAATCTGAAGAAACTTGAAGTAAATATAAGTCTTCCGTAAATCTGGTGAAATTTAAAGTGAATATAAGTCTTCAGTAAATCTGTTAAAATATAATGTGATTATAAGTCTTCAGAAAATCTGTTGAAAATTGAAGTGAACATGAATATTAAGATAATTTGATGAAATTTGAAGTAAATATAAATCTTAAGAAACAATTTTATGAAATTTGTAGTGAATTTAAGTTTTCGTAAAATCATTTGAAATTTTATGAATATAAGTCTTAGAACTCAGTAAAATTGAAGTTAACAAGTTTTCGAAAATCTAGGAAAATTGATAATATTTTAACATAACTTATGAAATTTTAATTGAATATCGTCTTTAGAAAATTTGATGAAATGAAGTGAATATTAGTCTTCGTAACCGTTGAAAATTGAAGAATATAAGTCTTCAAAAATCGTGAAAATTGAAGTGAACATGAGTCTTAAGACAATTTGATGAAATTTGAAGTGAATATAAATCTTAAGAAAATCTAATGAAATTTGAAGTGAATATAAGTCTTCAGAAAATCTGATGAAATAGGTAGTGATCATAAGTCTTCAGAGAGACTGGTGAAAATTGAAGTGAACATAAATCTGAAGATAATCTGATGAAATTTGAAATGAATATTAGTCTTCAAAAAATATTATAAAATTTTAAGTGAATATAAGACTTCTGAAAATCTAATGAAATTTGAAGTGAATATAAGTCTTCAGAAAATCTAGGAAAAATTTACATGAATAAAAGTCTTTAGAAAATTTGGTGAAAATTGTAGTGAACATGAATCTTAAGATAATTTGATGAAATATGAAGTAAATATAAATCTTAATAAAATCTAATAAAATTTGAAGTAAATATAAGTCTTTAGAAAATCTGATGAAAGTTGAAATGAACATAAATCATAAGCTAATCTGATGAAATTTGAAGTAAATATAGTTCTTCTCTAAATTAGGAGAAATTTAAATTGAATATAAGTCTTCAGTATATCTGGTGAAAATAAATGTAAATATAACTCTTCAAATAATTTGGCAAAAATTGAAGTGAACATGAATATTACGATAGTTTGATGAAATTTGAAGTGAATATAAAACTTAAGAAAATTTGATGAAATTTGAAGTAAATATAAATCTTAAAAATAATTTGATTAAATTTGTAGTGAACATAAGTCTTCTGAAAATATGATGACATTTGAAGTGAATATAAGTCTTCAGAAAATCAGATGGAATTTGAGGTAAATATAAGTCTCCAGAAAGTCTAGTGAAATTGAAGTGAATATATTTCTTTAGATTATCTCGTGAAATTGAAGTGAATATAATTTTCAAAAATCTAGTGAAAATTGAACTGAACATAAATCTTAAGATAATTTGATGAAATTTTAATTGAATATAAGTCGTTAGGAAATTTGATGAAATTTGAAGTGAATATAAGTCTACAAAAATCTAATAAAATTGGAAGTGAATATAAGTCTTCAGAAAATCTGATGAAATTTGAAATGAATATAAGTCTTCAGAAAATCTATTAAAAATTGAAGTGAATATAAGTCTTTAGAAAATATGGTGAAAATTGTAGTGAACATGAATCTTAAGATAATCTGATGAACTTTGAAGTAAATATAACTCTTAAGAAAATCTAATGAAATTTGAAGTGAATATAAGTTTGTAGAAAATCTGATGAAAATTGAAGTGAACATTAATCTTAAGATAATCTGAAGAAATTTTAAGTAAATATAAGTCTTCAGAAAATCTGGTGAAATTTGAGGTGAACATAAATCTTAAGATAATCTGAAGAAATTTGAACTAAATATAAGTCTTCAGAAAATCTTATCAAAATTTGAAGTGAATATAAGTCTTCTGAAAAATCAGGTGAAAATTGAAGTGAACATGAATATTAAGATAATCTGATGAAATTTTAAGTGAATTTAAATCTTAAGAAAATTTGATGAAATTTGAATTGAATATAAGTCTTTAGAAAATCTGGTGAAATTCAAAGTGAACATTAGTCTTCAGAAAATCTAGTGAAAATTGAAGTGAACATGAATCTTAACGTAATCAGATTAAATTTGAAGTAAATATTAGTCTTCAGAAAATCTAGGGAAAATTGAAGTGAATATATTACCTTAGAATATCTCGTGAAAATTGAAATGAATATAAGTCTTCAAAAAATCTAGTGAAAATTGAAGTAATCATAAATCTTAAGATAATCTGATGAAATTTTAATTGAAGTGAATATAAGTCTTCAAAAAATCTAATAAATTTGAAGTGAATATAAGTCTTTAGAAAATCTGATGTAATTTGAAGTAAATATAAGTCTTCAGAAAATCAAGTGAAAATTGAAGTGAATATAAGTCTTCAGAAAATCTGGTAAAAATTGTAGTGAACATAAATCTTAAGATAATATGATGAAATTTGAAGTAAATATAAATCTTTAAAAAATGTAATGAAATTTGAAGTGAATATAAGTCTTCAAAAAATCTGATGAAAATTGAAGTGAACATAAATCTTGAGATAATCTGATGAAATTTGAAGAAAATATAAGTATTCAGGAAATTTGATGAAATTTGAAGTGAATATAACTCTTCAGAAAATCTAATAAAATTTGAAGTGAATATAAGTCTTCAAAAAATTTGATAAAATTTAAAATGAATATAAGTCTTAAGATAATCTGATGAAATTTAGAGTAAGTATTCCGAAAATCTGATGAAAATTGAAGTGAACAAAAATCTTAAGATAATCTGAAGAAATTTGAAGTAAATATATTTTTTACGTAAATTAGGTGAAATTTAAAGTGAATATAAGTCTTCAGTATATCTGGTGAAAATAAATGTAAATATAAATCTTAAAGTGAACATGGATATTAAGATAATTTGATGAAATTTAAAGAATAAATTCAAGAAATTTGATGAAATTGGTAGTAAATATAAATCTTAAAAACAATTAGATTAAATTTGTAGTGAATATAAGTCTTCAGAAAATCTGATAAAGTTTGAGGTGAATATAAGTCTTCAGAAAATCTAGTGAAAATTGAAGTGAACATGAATCATAAGATAATCAGAAGAAATTTGAAGTGAATATATTTCTTCAGAAAATCTAGTGAAAATTGAAGTGAACATGAATCTTAAGATAATCTATTGAAAATTGAAGTGAACATAAATGTTAAGATAATCTGATGAAATTTTAATTGAATATCAGTCTTCAAAAAATTTGATGAAATTTTAAGTGAATATAATTTTTCAAAAAATCTAATAAAATTTGAAGTGAATATAAATCTTTAGAAAATATGATGTAGTTTGAAGTGAATATAAGTCTTCAGAAAATCTAGTGAAATTTGAAGTGAATATAAGTCTTCATAAAATCTAATGAAATTTGAAGTAAATAAGTCTTTAGAAATATGATGAAATTTAAAGTGAATATAAGTCTTCAGAAAATATGGTGAAAATAGAAATGAATAGAAATCTTAAGATAATCTGAAGAAATATAAGTCTTCAGTATATCTGGTGAAAATTAATGCAAACATGAATATTAAGATAATCTGAGGAAAGTTTGACTAGAATATAAATCTTAAGAAAATTTGATGAAATTTGAAGTAATGTAAATCTAAAAACAATTTAATAAAAATTTGAGTGAATATAAGTCTCGTAAAAATATGTGAAAATTGATGTGAACATGAATATTAAGATAATTTGAGGAAAGTTAGACTAGAATATAAATCTTAAGAAAATTTGATGAAATTCGAAGTAAATAAAAATCTAAAAAACAATTTAATGAAACTTGTAGTGAATATAAGTCTTCAAGAAATCTGATGAAATTTTAAGTGAATATAAGTCTTAGAAAACTAGTGAAAATTGAAGTGAATATAATCTTAAGATAACTGATGATATTTTATGAATATAAGTCTTCGTGAAATTTGTTGAAATTTGAAGTGAATATAAGTGTTCAGAAAGTCTGATGAAATTTGAGGTGAATATAAGTCTTCATAATATCTGGTAAAAATTGGGGTGAATATAATTATTCAAAACATTTTGTGAAAATTGAAGTGAACATGAATCTAAGGATAATGATGAAATTTAAGTGAATATAACTTTAAAAATTTGATGAAATTTAAAGTTAATCTAAATCTTAAAGAAAATTGATGAAAAATATAATGAATATAAGTCTTCAAAAAATCTGGTGAAAATTGAAGTGGACATAAATTTTAAGTTAGTCTGATTAAAAATTAAAGAGAATACTAGTCTTCAGAAAATTTGATGAAAGTTGAAGTGAATATAAGTCTTCAGAAAATCTGGTGAGAATTGAAGTGAATATAAGTCTTAAGAAAATCTGGTGAAAATTGAAGTCAACATGAATCTTAAGATAATATGATGAAATTTGAAGTGTATATAAGTCTTCAGAAAATCTAGTTAAAATTGAAGTGAAGAAAAATCTTATGATAGTCTAAGAATTTAGAAGTAATTATGTCTTAAGAAAACTGTGAATTTGAAGTGAATATAAGTCTTCTTAAAATATGGTGAAAATTAAAGAATCTAAGTCTTCAAAAATCAAAATTAAAGTGAAAGGAATCTTAAGATAACTGATGAAATTTGAAGTGAATATTAGTCTTCTAAAATTTAGTTAAATTTGAAGTGAATTTATTCTGAAATCTGATGAAATTTGTAGTGAATATAAGTCTCTGAAATCTAGTGAAATTGAAGTGAATATAATTCTTTAGAAAATCTGAGAAATTTAAATGAATATAAGTCTTCGTAAAATCTAGTGAAATTGAATTGAATATAATCTTAAGATAACTGATGAAACTCTAAGTGAATATAGGTCTTCGTAAAATCAATGAAATTGAAGAATATAAGTCTCGTAAAATCTGCAAAATTAGAATGAACAAAAATCTTAAGATAATCCAAGAAATTTGAAGTAAATATGTCTCCGTAAATAAAGTGGAATTTAAAGGAATATAAGTCTCAGTAAACTGTGAAAATTAATGCTAATATAAGTCTTCGTAAAATCAATGAAAATAGATGAATATGCATATTAAGATAACTGAGGAAAATTTGAAGTAAATATAAATCTTAAAAAATTTGATAAAATTGAAGTTAATATAAATGTAAAACAATGATGAAATTTGAAGTGAATATAAGTCTTCAGAAAATCCGATGAAATTTGAAGAAGGAACATAAGTCTTAAGAAAACTAGTGAAAATGAAGTGAATATAAATCTAAGATAACTGATGATATTTGAAGTGAATACAAGTCTTCGTAACTGATGAAATTTAAATATGTCTTCGTAAATCTGATGAAATTTTAAGTGAATATAAGTCTCGTAATCTGAAAAATTGAAGTGAATATAAGTATTCAAAAAACTGTGAAAATTGAAGTGAACAAGAATCTAAGATAAAATGATGAGCTTTGAAGAATATAAACTAAGAAAATTGAAAGAAATATAAAGTAAATCTAAATCAGAAACAATTTGAAAATATGTAGTGAATATAAGTCTCGTAAACTGTGAGAATTGAAGTGAATATAAGTCTTCAAAAATTGTGAAAATTGAAGTGAATATGAATCTTAAGATAATTTGATGAAATTTGAAGTGAATATAAGTCTCAAAAAATCCGATGAATTGAAGGAGAAATCTTAAGATAATCAAGAATATAGAATTAAATATGTCTTAAATAAATCCGTGAATTTGAAGTGAATATAACCTTCGTAAAATTTGGTGAAAATTGAAGTGAATCTAAGTCTCAAAAATATGGTGAAATGAAGTGAATATAACTTAAGATAACTGATGAAATTTGAATTGAATATTAATCTTCAGAAAATTTGATGAAATTTGAAGTGAATATAAGTCTTCAGAAAATCTGATGAAATTTGAAGTGAATATAAGTCTTCAAAAAATCCATGAAAATTGAAGTGAATATAATTTTTAGAAAATCTTTGAAAATTTAAATGAATATAAGTCTTAGAAATGTAGTGAAATTGAATGATCATAAATCTTAAGATATTCGATGAAATTTGCTTAATATAAATCTTCGTGAAATTTTTAAATTTGAAGTGATATATGTCTTCAGAAAATCTAATGAAATTTAAAGTGAATATAAGTCTTCACAAAATCTATTGAAATTTAAAGCGATTATAAGTTTCAGAAAATCAAGTGAAAAATGAAATGAACAGAAATGTTAAGATAATCTGAAGAAATATGAAGTAATTATAAGTCTTCCATAAATATGAGAAATTTAAAGGAATATAAGGTTAATAACTGAGAAAATTAATGTGAATATAAGTCTTCAGAAAATCTGGTGAAAATTGAAGTGAACATTAATATTTAGATAATCTGAGGAAAATTTGTAGTGAATATAAATCTTAAGAAAATTTGATGAAATTTGAAGTAAATATAAACCTAAAAAACAATTTGATGAAATTTGTAGTGAATATAAGTCTTTCAGAAAATCTGATGAAATTTGAAGTGAATATAAGTCTTAAGAAAATATAATGAAAATTGAGGTGAATATAAGTCTTCAGAAAATCTGGTGAAATTGAAAGTCAATATAAGTCTTCAGAAAATCTGATTAAAATTGAAGTGAATATAAGTATTCAGAAAATCTTGTGAAAATTGAAGTGAACATAAGACTTCAAAAAATTTGATGAAATTTGAAGTGTATATAATTCTTCAGAAACTCTGGTTAAAATTGAAGTGAATATAAGTCTTCAGAAAATCTGGTAAATATTGTAGTGAACATAAATCTTAAGATAATCTGATGAAATTTAAAGTAAATATAACTCTTCAGAAAATCTGATGAAAGTTGAAGTGAATATAAGTCTTCAGAAAATCGGATGAAATTTGATGTGAATATAAGTCTTCAGAAAATCTTGTTAAATTTGAAGTGAATATAAGTCTTAGGATAATTTGATGAAATATAAAGTGAAGATAAGTCTTCAAAAAATATGATGAAATTTGAAGTGATTATAAGTCTTCAGAAAATCTGATGAAATTTGAAGTGAATATAAGTGTTCATAAAATCTGGTGAAAATGAAGTGAATATAAGTGTTTAGAAAATCTGGTGAAAATGAAGTGAATATAAGTCTTCAGAAAATCTGGTGAAAATTGAAGTGAACTTAAATCTTAAGATAATCTGATGAAATTTGAAGTGAATATAAATCTTAAAAAAATTTGATGAAATTTGTAGTGAATATAATAAGTCTTCAGAAAATCTGGTGAAAATTGAAGTGAACATAAATCTTAAGATAATCTGATGAAATTTTAAGTGAATATAAGTCTTCAGGAAATTTGTTGCAATTTGAAGTTAATATAAGTCTTCAGAAAGTCTGAAGAAATTTGAAGTGAATATAAGTGTTCAGAAAATCCGATAAAATTTTAAGTGAATATAAGTCTTCAGATATATCTGGTAAAAATCGAAGTGAATATAAGTATTCAGAGAATTTGGTGAAAATTTAAGTGAACATGAATCTTAAGATAATCTGTTGAACTTTGTAGTGAATATAAATCTTAAGAAAATTTGATGAAATTTAAAGTAAATCTAAATCATAAAAAAATTTGATGAAATATATAGTGAATATAAGTCTTCAATAAATCTGGTGAAAAGTGAAGTGAACATTAATTTTAAGTTAATCTGATTAAAAATTAAAGTGAATACTAGTCTTCAGAAAATCTGATGAAATTTGAATTGAATATAAGTCTGCAGAAAATTTGGTGAAAACTGAAGTAAAGAGAAATCTTAAGATAATCTGAAGAATTTAGAAGTAAATATAAGTCTTCAGAAAATCTGTTGAATTTGAAGTGAATATAAGTCTTCTGAAAATTTGGTGAAAATTAAACTGAATCTAAGTCATCAAAAAATATGGTGAAAATTAAAGTGAACGTGACTCTTAAGATAATCTGTTTAAATTTGAAGAGAATATTAGACTTCAGAAAATTTGATTAAATTTGAAGTGAATATATGTATTCAGAAAATCTGATGAAATTTGAAGTGAATATAAGTCTTCAAAAAATCTAGTGAAAATTGAAGTGAATATATTTCTTTAGAAAATCTAGTGAAAATTTAAATGAATATAATTCTTCAGAAAATCTAGTGAAAATTGAATTGAACATAAATCTTAAGATAATCTGATGAAATTTTACGTGAATATAAGTCTTCAGGAAATTTGATGAAATTTGAAGTGAATATAAGTCTTCAAAAAATCTAATGAAATTTGAAGTAAATATAGGTCTTCAGAAAATCTGATGAAATTTGAAGTGAATATAAATCTTCAAAAATATCTGGAAAAATTTGAAGCGTATATAGGTATTCATAAAACTGTGAAAATGAAGTGAACATGAATCTTAAGATAATCTGATGAATTTTGAAGTGAATATAAATCTTAAGAAAATTTGATGAAATTTATAGTTAATATGAATCTTAAAAAAATTTGTTGAAATAGGTTGTGCATATAAGTCTTCAAAAAATCTTTTGAAAATTGAAGTGAACATAAATTTTAAGTTAATCCGATGAAAATTAAAGTGAATACTAGTCTTCCGTAAATCTGATGAAATTGGAAGTGAATATAAGTCTCGTAAAACTCAATAAATTGAAGTGAATATAAATCTAAGAAATTGAAAGAAATTTGTAAACTAAATTTAAAAACTTTGATGAAATATGTAGTGAATATAAGTCTTCAGAAAATCTGGTGAGAATATAAGTGAATATAAGTCTTCTGAAAATTTGGTGAAAATTGAAGTGAACATGAATCTTAAGATAATTTGATGAAATTTGAAGTGAATACAAGTCTTCAAAAAATCTGGTGAAAATAGAAGTGAAGAGAAATCTTAAGATAATCTGAAGAATTTAGTATAAGTCTTCCAAAATCTTGGAATTGAAGTGAATATAACCTTTAGAAAATTTGAAAAATGAAGTGAATCTAAGTCTTCAAAAAATATGGTGAAAATTGAAGTGAACGAGAATCTTAAGATAATCTGATGAAATTTGAATTGAATATTAGTCTTCAGAAAATTTGATGAAATTTGAAGTGAATATAAGTCTTTAGAAAATCATGAAATTTGTGAATATAAGTCTTCGTAAACTATGAAAATCAAGTGAATATAATTCTTTAGAAAATCTTATGAAAATTAAAATGAATATAAGTCTTCAGAAAATCTTGTGAAAATTGAATTGAACATAAATCTTAAGATATTCTGATGAAATTTTAAGTGAATATAAATCTCCAGGAAATTTTATGAAATTTGAAGTGAATATATGTCTTCAGAAAATCTAATGAAATTTAAAGTGAATATAACTCTTCACAAAATCTGATGAAATTTGAAGTGATTATAAGTCTTCAGAAAATCAGGTGATAATTGAAATGAACAGAAATCATAAGATAATCTGAAGAAATTTGAAGTAATTATAAGTCTTCCATAAATATGGTGAAATTTAGTGAATAAATGTTAGTAACCGTGAAAATTAATTTGAATATAAGTGTTCAGAAAATCTGGTGAAAATTGAAGTGAACATGAATATTAAGATAATCTGAGGAAAATTTGAAGTGAATATAAATCTTAAGAAAATTTGAAGAAATTTTAAGTAAATATAAACCTAAAACACAATTTGATGAAATTTGTAGTGAATATAAGTTTTCAGAAAATCTGATGAAATTTGAAGTGAATATATGTCTTAAGAAAATCTAGTGAAAATTGAAGTGAACATAAATCTTAAGATAATCTGATGAAATTTTAAGTGAATATAAGTCTTCAGGAAATTTGTTGAAATTTGAAGTGAATATAAGTCTTCAAAAAGTCTGATGAAATTTAAAGTGAATATAAGTGTTCATAAAATCCGATGAAATTTTAAGTGATTATAAGTCTTCAGATATATCTGGTAAAAGCTGAACTGAATATAAGTATTCAGAAAATCTGGTAAAAATTGAAGAGAACATGAATCTTAAGATAATCTGATGAGCTTTGAAATGAATAAAAATCTAAAGAAAATTTGATGAAATTTAAAGTAAATCTAAATCTTAAAAAAATTTGATGAAATATGTAGTGATTATAAGTCTTCAGAAAATCTGGTCAAAATTGAAGTGAACATAAATTCGTTAATGATTAAAATTAAAGTGAATATAGTCTTCAGAAAATCTAATGAAGTTTGAAGTTAATATAAGTCTTCAGAAAATCTGGCGAGAATTGAAGTGAATATAAGTCTTCTGAAAAGTTGGTGAAAATTGAAGTGAATCTAAGTCTTCAAAAAATCTGGTGAAAATTAAATTGAACGAATCTTAAGATAATATGATGAAATTTGAAGTGAATATTAGACTCGAAAATTTGATTAAATTTAGTGAATATATGTCTCGTAAACTCGATGAAATTGGGTGAATATAAGTCTTCGTAAAATCTAGTGAAAATTTAAGTCAATATAATTTTTAGAAAATCTTGTGAAAATTTAAATGAATATAAGTCTTCAAAATCTAGTGAAATTGAAATTAACAAAAATCTTAAGATAATCGATCAAATTTTAAGTGAATATAAGTCTTCGTAAATTTGATGATAATTGGTGAATATAAATCTTAAGAAAATTTGATGAAATTTGAATTAATATAAATCTAAAAAGAATTTGATGAAATTTGAGTGAATATAAGTCTTCGTAAATTTGATGAAATTTGAAATGAATATAAGTGTTTAGAAAATCTTGTGAAAATGAAGAAAGATAAATCTTAAGATAATCTAAAGTTTATGAATATAAGTCTTCGTGAAATTGTTGAAATTTGAAGTGAATATAAGTCTTCTAAAGTCCGATGAAATTTGAAGTGAATAAGTCTTCTAAAATGTAATGAAATTTGAAGTGAATATAAGTCTTCAGAAATATCTCAAAAAATGGAATCGATATAGTATTTAGAAAATCGTGAAATTTGAGTCAACGGAATCTTAAGATAATCCGATGAATTTTGTAGTGAATATAAATTTTAAGAAAATTTGGTGAAATTTAAAGTAATGTAAATCTTAAAATAATATGATGAAATAAGTGAATATAAGTCTTCCAAACTGTGAAAATTGAAGTGAATATAAATTTTAAGATAACTGAATGAAAATTAGTGAATACTAGTCTCTAAAATTTGATGAAATGTGAAGTGAATATAAGTCTTCGTAAAATCTAGCGAATTGATGAATATAAGTCTTCAGAAAATCTGGTGAAAATTGAATTGAAGACAAATCTTTAGATAATCCGAAGAATTTAGAAGTAAATAAAAGTCTTCAAAAAATCAGCTGAATTTGAAGTGAATTTAAGTCTTCTGAAAATTTGGTGAAAATTGAATTGAATCTAAGGCATCATAAAATCTGGTGAAAATTAAAGTGAATGTGAATCTTAAGATAATCTGATGAAATTTGAAGTGAATATTAGTCTTCTGAAAATTTGATTAAATTTGTTGTAAATATAAGTCTTCAGAAAATCTGATGAAATTTAAAGTGAATATATGTCTTCAGAAAATCTAGTGAAAATTGAAGTGAATATTGTAACGCTCTGTTTTAAT
This sequence comes from Vicia sativa, assembly GCA_021764765.1. NCBI lineage: Eukaryota > Viridiplantae > Streptophyta > Magnoliopsida > Fabales > Fabaceae > Vicia > Vicia sativa. The sequence continues at coordinate 183,968,024 of CM038796.1, read as the reverse complement.
TAATATTATATTATATTAATATTTTTGAATTACCGATTGATGTTTATTTTGCGACGAGATTAAATATATTAATCTATATATGATAATTTATTTGGCAATGTTCCGTTCGGATCCGATATATATTTCCGCGGAATCATTTGAATTAATTGAATTGATGATATAATTAGTAATTTAGGGGGGTGTGGGGAGCAATTGTTGAGGATTGGGTTTTCACCCGTGGCTTACTAGTAGAAATACCTTTATAAATCATTTTCCCTCATTTTTCCATTCAATTACCAACCAAACATGGGAACTTGGAAACTAGTAATTATAAAGCCATTTCCTTCCTTTTTTCTATCTTTCCTCACATAAAACCAAACTTGGTCTTAGAGAGTAGAAGAGGTTTTGGAAGAGGAAGAAGAAGAAGGAGAGCAAGAGAGCAAGAGAGGAAGCTTGAGGTTGAGCTTGTAGAAACATCATGGATCATCTAAACTAGAGGTAAGTGGGTTTCATTCTCCATCTCATATTGTTAGGTTTTGATAGATATTTTGGATTCGGGGTGAAATTGATAGTTGATTTATAGGGTTTTGTTGGTTGATTGTTGGAATGGTTTAGAAGAGTTGATTAGGAGTATGGTTTGTGGATGTATTAGGTGCTAGCTTGTAGATTTAAGAGTATTGATATGGGAAGGAAAACCATGGTAAGAATGAGAAAAACTCAAAAAGATGAAGTTTTTATGTGCCCATCAACACGGGCCGTGATTAACAGGCCGTGTTTCCCTTGTATAGGAATTTTGTTAGGTGCCAATCAACACGGGCATGTTGATCAACACGGGTGCCCGTGTTGATTCACCGTCTTAGGTGATTTTTGCACGCTCGATGGCTTTTCAACACGGGTCGTATATGCACACGGGCCCGTGTTAATGCTTCGTAGCCTTTAAAGTTCTGATTTTCGATTTTTTGGAACCCGATTGTGTTCGATTTCCGATTCTGGTCTGACGACGAGCAAGTTGTTCCGAATTCAACGAAATTGACGTGTTAGCTAAGTTTGACGGTAGAACGAGTGATGAGGTTAGTTTTAGAAGTTAAAGTTTACGAGATGACCCGAAATAGGCTTAATTACGGTTTAATTGAATCGATTTCGTTTTAGGGATTTAAGAACGTATGGACAACCGATCAAATGTTGACGATTAGGAGTAATGCCATTATCGTGAATGGTCACATGATTATAGGTGTTTGACTATTTTCCGCTTTCTAATTTAGTGAATTAATTGATAATGATGCGTGTGAATAAACGTAAGATTTGCGACGAAGTATATTTATTAATGAATACTTGTTGATATGCAATGGATGATATATGTTGTTGTACATGATAATGTGATGATTAAATTGATGTCGTAATAAATGCTTCCGATTTGTAATGCATGACTTTGATGAATTTATTAGTGATGTTTGCATAATGCAATTATGATGCTGATGATATATTTATCTTGTTTTGATAAATTATGGCGATGTGGGCTTTATGCCAATTTGGATGAGCGATGATGATGTTTTTGTGTTGGTTCTTTTATTGTCGAGTCGATACATTTCATAAGCGAAGAGGGATTTCGCCTGCGATGATGGCTTTTATGCCGAGCGAAGATGGCTTTATGCCGAGCGAAGAGGCTTTATGCCAAGTGTCCCTAATTACGGACAAAGCGATGGGTACCACATACATAACAGGTCTCATGGAGTCCATTATGTTTATTTTGAGTCTTTGGTATTGAGTTTTATTTGATGGCTAATGATGAGTTTTATGATGATTTAACTTGATGAAGTGCTTAATGCAAATAGGATGTGATGATGTTTGTGGTGATGTTTGTGATGATGTTTGTGATGATGTTTTTGATGATGGGCTTTATGCCACAAGCGATGATGGGCTTTATGCCAAAAGCGATGAGGGCTTTGGCGCCGTGAAGAAGGGCTTTAGCCAATTTGTGATGATTTGTTTACGCTTATATTATTAGCACTATTTAATGTTGTTGGTTGATGTTGTTGTTTAAGACCGTCGGTTAATTAGTGATGTATTAGCCCGTGATTTATTTCGTGTGGTGACGGAGGGTTATGTGTTGATTAATGCGGGGTATGCCGATGAGTTATGACGATATAGTGTAGATTATACACATTAGAATGACGATCAAGTAAGTGAGTTTGGTTATGTGTTGGAATGCACTTATTAACATATATATCCTTTATACCCAAACTATATATATATATATATATATATATATATATATATATATATATATATATATATATATATATATATATATATATATATATATATATATATATATTATCATGCCTTCAACTATATGTTTTGGATTATCTCACCCTTTACTTGTTTCGCTGTTACCTTTATATTGGTAACGTGCAGGTTATGAAGACGGAGTTTATAGCTGCTGTTAGTTGAGTCGGTGTCGCTCTTATACGTAGCACTCGGGGGGAAACATTTATGTTGTCTTGTTATTGATTCTTTTGTTGTTCTTCCTTTTGTAGGTAGAATTATACTTTATGAAAATATGATTTATTAAAGAAGTTTATTAAAGAAGATGTTTGATGTTTTTGAATATTTTTATGTCTTCCTACGATGCTATGTATCCGGTATACTTTAAATCAAATCTGCGAAAGTGAGTTGTTTTTGAAGGTGTGATGCCTCAAAGATAAATTTATGAAATTTTAATTTACTGATTGTTGCTTATAAAACCTTGGGTAATATTGGGGTGTTACATTAGTGGTATTAGAGCAGTGTCATTCGCCGGCCAAAGTTAGTGTGTTTAACTGGTACGGCATGTGTTGAAACACTGCCGTACTGTTTGTTTCAAATTGTTTGTCTCGCAGAGATGAGTTTGAAACAAGTGGGAGAAGTTTTACTTGGTGGCGCTTGTGGCTTAGGATGGAGCCTCAAAGGTTACGCTTTGGTAACTGAAGTGTAAGTTTGAAGACGTCATTGAAGTGGTAGATGGTTTATGTCACCATCATGATTGTCGACCGCCTATTGACAAATTGAGGGACTGATCATCCTTAATCTCTTGTTGATAGTAGTCGGGAATTGTGTTGGTTGGATAGACTTGTCTTGCCAACGAATAGTGTATGTGTAATATGTGTTTGCACAAGGTGGCATGGTTACTCGTTGTGGCGATTTGATTTTGGTGAGAAACAAGATTTTGTCAAGCGAGCTTGTTGTGATTCTTCCGAGGCCTTTTGTGGAGATGTGGAGGAGTTACCGCGAGTAGTGAGAAGTGAAGTTTTGATGGATTTACTGAATTAGTTGTGATTCAGTGTTCTTGAGGGATGGTTGCTTCTATATTAGAGTTGAAAAGTCAACTTGAGGTTTGGTTGGAGCAGAGTTTGTTTATTCGAGCGGTCGCCGTGAGCTACCATGAAGTTGTTCGAGAAGAGCAAAGGTTACCCGAGTTGTTGTGTCGCTTGCAATAAGGAACAAAGTGGATATTGAGGACAAGTGTCTATTTTCGAGGATTGATATTTGATGTTAAATATTGGAGTTTTTGTGTTTAGTGAGAGTGATGCTATGTCTGGCTGTCATGGATTGTGTAATGAGTTGAAGATGTTTAGGCAATGCTTTTCAAGATGGAGTATGGTCATGGCGGTAATGGTTGACGTTATTAGTGTGACTAATGCGCCAATGATATTTGGATGGCGGACAAGACCTCAGAGAAATGTAAAGAGTTATTTCATGTTCATGGATATTAATTGTCTCACATCGTCAAGGAATTGTGGCAAGCATCCCAGCCGCTATGCTATTAGTAGTGAAGTTACACTAGTGCATGTCGAGTATTCTAAAGATAGGATTTTGAATTGTTAGACGAGAGTGCTAAAGTGACTTAGACGGTGATATTTTGGATGCCCGCTTAAGATTTATTTGTATCTTGTAAAGACTTCAAGGAGTTATTTCAGCTTAGTTCCTTTGTTTTGGATGGTTAACTTTGTGAGTTTGACGGAAGATCTTTTATAAGTTGTTTTGATCATGAGTACTTTGACTGAGATGGTCGAGTTGCTATTGGACTTTAGTGGGAAGTGAATTTGTTTAAGCCAGTGGAAAGTTTAGCGAATGCTTTGATTTTGGTTTTGTTTCGCATCAAGAACCTTTAAAGCACGTGACAGGATATTTCATTTGGACTTAAGATGTATTTCACATAGAGTTGGAAAAGTGCATTACCTTGGAACGATTTGATTTTCATAAGGAAAAATTAGCCTGGACGTGAGTTAGAGTTTGATGCGGTTGTGCCTATTGGAACCTTTAGGGTGTAGATGTTAACGACGGGAGATTGGAATTGTTGAAGACAATCTAAGTTTGAGGTGATCTATAAAGAGAATTCGCTGGTGTGAGTGTAGTATGTTGATATCGCGTTAACCCAAGAATATCCGATTTTGGGATTTATTATTTTGAAGAATGTCAGATGTCTGTTTTGAGACGCTTGTTGAGATTAAGCTCAAAAGGTTATTAAGGATTTGTTCACCACTAACATATGGATTTCTCGACATACCAATGGTCGTAGTGGATCATTAGATTCGCGCAAAACCGCCTTGACGGTGAGAATTTGTGGTGGTTCGCAACCACGGTACTTTAAGATGATTGATGTTTTATAAAGGAAGGTGTTCTATTGTGACTGAAGTCATCGACGATGTTCTTGTTGGGTTCCATAGAAATTAATGTTATGGTTCTAAGTCCAACCCGTGTTGTAAGTCGTGGTATGAGACGACGTTGGGTAGAGTTCTTGAGGGTGTTGGTTTGAATTTCCACCGAAGATTGAAAGTTGTGAAGGGTGTTTTGTAAGAAACCAAGGTATTGTTCGTTGCGAGGATGGTGATTTAATTCAACTTTGGGAATTGAATTATAAGGAAGACTTTGAAGTTAAGTGTATACGTCGAAGTTTCACAAGTGAAATATTTGGACAGTATTTGAAGAGGTCAAACTATGTCGTGTATTTCAGAGGATCAATGGACGTTGATCAATCGAGAACGAAAGAATGATTCTTTGAGTTGGTGAAGCTGATGTTGCGAGGTGTTTTGATGGTTGTACGCTTTGAACGTATCCATTCTGTGTAGTTGTGAAGTTGAGGGATTAACCAAGTTGTTTCGTGGTTGGCATCATATGCATAAAAGTGACGCAGCATGGTTTAGATATCGAGCATTGAATTGATTAGCGAGTAAGCGAGGTTGTTGGAATTGGGCTAGTGAGTTATAGTCGCAAGTCGCCCGTCTGTATAAGCCCTGAATGCGTGGTGTATCGCAGTTATGTTATGTTTGGGTAACTTGTTATTGTTCAAGGGTGGTACGTTGGTGGTCTACAAGGATGATGTGACCTTGTGATTTTCTAGATTGAAAGCGAATAACTGCGAGTGTGATTCTTGAGTTCATGCTTATGCGTGATTGAAGGCATCTTTTCGTGTTTGTGTAACACGCGTGGTTCTATCCTATTCGATTGTTTCCGCCTTTGGTTTGATAACATTTTGTTGTTTTCGCTTTAGCGAGGATGTCGGTGTTGTGTCGAGGATTTTATGTTCCTATCTTTGGTGACTTGTTTGAGGCGCCGGTTCTGAGTGTATGACTAATTCTATGGTTGAGACATTAGGATGGTATCGATCTTGCTTGTTTGATTCTCGAGTGAACCGTGTGTCTCGCAACTTGTTTATTGTCGGGTGTTAGTTGGTTGTCGAGTATTGTATGGGCTTTACATCTCGGCATGGTTGTTCTTGACGGGTCGATGTAGTTAGGAATATTTCTTGTTTTGGTGTATTTTATATGTTGTTTAGTTGACGCGAGGATTTAGGGGACTAATGCGTAGCATGTTCCGATTTGTTTCGCTTTTATTTAAATTTCGAGGACTAAAAGTTTATAAGGAGAGTTGTAACGCCTGTTTAATTAATATTATATTATATTAATATTTTTGAATTACCGATTGATGTTTATTTTACATTTAGATTAAATATATTAATCGATATATATGATAATATATTTGACAATGTTCACCGGATCCGATATATAATTCCCTAATTATTTGAATTAATTGAATTGATGATATAATTAGTGTTAGTGTGGGGAGCAATTGTTGAGGATTTTTCACCTTGCTTACATTAGTAGAAATACCTTTATAAACCATTTCTCTCATTTTCCTTCCATTCAATTACCAAAACCAAACATGGGAACTTGGAAACTAGTAATTATAAAGCCATTTCCTTCCTTTTCATTCCATTTTTCTCACATAAAACCAAACTTGGTCTTAGAGAGTAGAAGAGAGGTTTGGAAAGAGGAAGAAGAAGAAGGAGAGCAAGAGAGCAAGAGAGGAAGCTTGAGGTTGAGCTTTGTAGAAACATCATGGATCATCTAAGTGAGGGGTTTGATTCTCCATCTCATATTGTTAGGTTTTGATAGATATTTTGGATTTGGGGTGAAATTGATAGTTGATTTATAGGGTTTTGTTGGTTGATTGGAATGGTTTAGAAGAGTTGGATTAGAGTATGGTTTGGATGTATTAGGTGCTAGCTTCAGATTTAAGAGTATTGAAATGGGAAAGAAAACCAGAAGAATGAGAAAAACTCAAAAGATGAAGTTAAGAGTTCATCAACACGGGTCGTGTTGATTAACGGTCGTGTTGACACATCCGTGTTTCCTCTTGTATAGGAATTTTGGTTATGGCGCCAATCAACACGGGCAGGTTGATCAACACGGTGCCCGTAAGTTGATTCACCGCCTTCGTGATTTTTTGCACGTCGATGGCTTTTCAACACGGGTCAGAGATACCACACGGGTCCCGTGTTGATGCTTCTCCGAGCCTTCAAGTTCGATTTTTCGCATTTCTTTTGGAACCTGATTGTGTTCCGATTTTTCGATTAGCTCCGACGACGGAGCAAGTTGTCTCGAATTCAATGAAAATTGACGTGTTAGCTAAGTTTGACGTAGAACGAGATGAGGTTAGTTTTTAGAAGTTGCAAGTTTTTATGACATGACCGAAATAGGCTTAATTACGGTTTAATTGAATCGGATTTCTTTTAGGATTTAAGACACGACATGGACAATCCGGTCATGGCGTTGGATTTATTGGGAGTAATGTCTATTAGGGAATTTGCCATGATGATTATAGGTGTTTGACTATTTTCCTGCTTTCGAATTAGTGAATTAATTATAATGATGCGTGAATAAACGTGAAGATTTGTGTCGGTATATTTATTAATGAATATTTGTTGATATGCAATGCGATGATATATGTTGTCATATATGACGATGTGATGATTAAATTGATGCGTTAATAAATACTTCCGATTTGTGAATGCATGACTTTTGATGAATTTATTAGTGATGTTTGACAATGCAATTATGATGCTAAGGATATATTTATCTTGTTTTGATAAATTAGGTGATGTGGGCTTTATGCCAATTTGGATGAGCGATGATGATGTTTTTGTGTTGGTTCTTTTATTGTCGAGTCACATACATTTCATAAGCGAGGATTTCATGCTGCTTTATGATGGCTTTTATGCCGAGCTAAGATGGCTTTTATGCCGAAAGCTTAAGATGGCTTTATGCCAAGTGTCCCAATTACGGACAAAGCGGGAAGTGGTACCACATGCATAACATAGTCGTGTCTCATGGAGTCCATTATGTTTATTTTGGAGTCTTTTGGTATCGAGTTTTATTTGATGGCTAATGATGAGTTTTTGCGATGATTTAACTTGATGAAGTGCTTAATGCAAATAGGATTTGATGATGTTTTGATGATGTTTGTGATGATGGGCTTTATGCCACAAGCGATGATATTATGCCAAAAGCGATGAGGGCTTTTTACAAAGTGAAGATGGGTTTTTCAATTTGTGATGATTTGTTTATGTTGCTTATATTATTAGCACTATTTAATGTTGTTGGTTGATGTTGAGTTTAAGATTGTCGTGTTAATTAGTGATGTATTAGCCGTGACGATTCTGTGTGGTGACAGAGGGTTATATGTTGATTGGGCGATGGGGTATGTTACGAGGTTATGACGATATAGTGTAGATTATACACATTAGAATGACGATCAAGTAAGTGAGGTTTGTTATGTTGAATGCACTTATTAACATATATCCTTTATAATTTAAAACTATATATATATATATATATATTTTATCATGCCTTCAACTATGTTTTGGATTATCTCACCCTTTATTTGTTTCTACTGCTACCTTTATATTGGTAACGGCAGTTATTAAGACGGAGTTTATAGTCAACAAGTATATGAGTCGGTGTCGCCTCCTGACACGTAGCAATCGGGTTACATTTATGTTGTCTTGTTGTTGATTCTTTTGTTGTTCTTCCTTTGTAGATAGAATTATACTTTATGAAAATAATGATTTATTAAAGAAGTTTATTAAAGAAGATGTTTGATGTTTTTGAATCAATTTATGTCTTCCTGCCATGCTATGTATCCTAGACTTATACTAAATCAAACTGCTTAAGTGAGTTGTTTTGAAGGTGTGATTCTCAAGATTAAATTTATGAAATTTTAATTTACTCGATTGTTGCTTATAAACCCTTGTAATATTGGGGTGTTACAAATATAATTTTTTAGAAAATCTTGTGAAAACTTTAAATGAATATAAGTCTTTAGAAAATCTAGTGAAAATTAATTGAACATAAATCTAAGATAATCTGATGAAATTTAAGAGAATTTAAGTCTTCGAATTTGATGAAATTTGAAGTGAATATAAGTCTTCGTAAAATCTGTGAAATTTGAAGTGAATATAAGTCTTCGTAAAATCTAGTGAAAATTGAAGTGAACAGAATCTTAAGATAATCTAAAGAAATTTGAAGTAAATATAAGTCATCCAGAATCTTGTGGAAATTAGTGAATATAAGTCTTCAAAGAATCGGTGAAAACTGAAGTGTATATAAGTCTTCGTAATAGTCCGGTGAAAAATTGAAGTGAATCATGAATATTAAGATGATAACTGAGGATAAACTTGGTGTTGAATATAAATCTTAAGAAAATATGATGAAATTTGAATTAAAATGAAATCAAAAATAATTTGAATGAAATTTGTGAGAATATAAGTCTCGAAAATAATGATGAAAATTTAAAGTGATATAAGTCTTTAGGAAAATCTAGTGAAAATTGAAGTGAACATAAATCTAAGATTATTCGATGAAAGTTTAATGAATATGTCTTCAAGAAATTTGTTGAAATTT
>CM038796.1:183897543-183958724 GCA_021764765.1 Vicia sativa | reverse complement strand
TTATTTCCCTGCATTTTATCCAAGTTGAAGAATTTCTTCCAACTTATTGCATTCAGATGTCAACATTTTGATGATTTAGACATCCCGATCAAGTTTGAGTCTCAACATTATATCATCAACATTGAGTGATTTATAGTGGCTGTGTTTCTCTTTATACCCAGCCTACTTAGCCCAACTTCTCAACCGCCTTTTTCTGCTTCTACTCCTTTTGAATATACTTTCACCATTTTTATACATGCCTCTTGTAGGTTTCTAAGCCTTCAAATGTCACTCTCATCACTAGAATCCATATCTGAATCTGTACACCCAGAGAGGAAAGTGACAAGTTTGGCCTCTTCCTAGATTTCATCAACTACCAATGTATCAAGTGATAAATGATTCCTTTCTTTTGTTTCTTTGAAAGGTGGACATTCAGCTAATATGCCCATATCTCTTCACAATGTGACATTGGATTCCGCATGACTCCTTTTTCCTCCGACGGATCTCTGGTTGAGCATAAGATCTTCTGATGTCAAGGAAATGTCCTTTATATTTGACCTGACTTTGAATCTCCTCTCGATGAGCTTGTTGAATCTGTCTTCCAAGTATAGCTATAGCTTCTATTTCTTCATCTTCCACCTTGCATCCTTCTTCAGATTGATACAAGTGCTGCGTTTTGTTCTTTTGTCACTTCACTGATTCCCATCTCAAAAGTCATAAGAGATCCAAGTTCTTCAACCTTCAAGGTGCTGATGTCCTGTTTCTTATTGCAGCCATCATTGTAAACCTTTTAGGGTGATCTAAGAATCTTCTCACCATTTCTTCCCGACATCTTCACCAAGGCTCCTGAGGCGTTGGTAGATCCAAAATATATCATGGAAACTCCAGTGAATAGTCCATCTCTTCTCTCTTCGATTTCAAATTTGAAGTGGAGCATCTAAAGTCTTGACAATCTCACTTGATGTCCCTCATGAGTAGTTTTGAGAGTGTCCAAATATCCTTGGCAAAACACATTGATGAACTAATTCAGATATTTCAGAATATTTCACGAATAGTATTCAATGCTTTAGAGTTCCCTGCACAGCCTCTTCCTCTTGCTCCATCTCCTTCCTCTGGTAAGACAAGATTCTAATCTTCCAAGCTTGGTGATGTTTCATCCTTTGTCAAGAGCTCCTGCTTTAATATCTATCGATCTTAAGAAGGCAAATTCACACGAGTTTCCAAAGAATCATAATTAGACCCATCCAATAGGTGGTCTACCCCAAATCCTCCTTCCTATCCATTATGCCAATAACTATTATCCTAGATCTCACTCAAATAACAAGTATAGGTGCCCGCTTGATACCAATTGAAATTTAGAAGCAGATACGTGATGTCAGTAGAATGTTACAGACACACTATCCGACACTGCTAATAATTTACACAATAAATTTAAACAGCAAAGAAGAACACAATAAGTTGTTTACCCAGTCTAAGTGTCTAACTACACCTACATCTGGGGCCAAGCCATGGAGGAAATCACTATTAGTAGAATTAATTCAGAATAAACCAATGTTTATCCTCTCACTTAAACTCTACCTAATGCAAATCAACTAAGTCCTACTTAGACCTGAGTTCCTATCACCCCTCAATCACAGCAGTGATATCAACCTATTGATTAATTGAATTGTGAAGACACTTTAATAAACTATCTTGATCTTGCTTCAAAGCTTAATCAAAGAGACAAACACCGGCTTCAAAGCTTGAGTGATAAACTACTCATAAACAAATCCTAGTCCAAGGCACTTATCAATTGATAATTGCTTGGCTACAAGAGATACTAGAATTACAAAATACAATTGTTAATCAATAAAAGATAAAAAGATGAAAGAAGCAGATATAAGAATTCTTTTATAGAAATCCCCAAACTTGGGCTTTTGGCCCATAAAGATAGAAGCTAGGGGTCTTCACTTAATTTAATCCTAAAAATATGGTCTTTCTCAATAAACCAATTTAGGGTTAACTAAGATTAACTTAGCAGCCACGGAGCATGCATTCTAATAATAGAAAAACATAATATAGTACCAACAAACTCCTAAAAGTCTCAGAAAATAGACTCATAATGTATGTCATAATCGAATGTCATACATCCGTGGTACCGACTATTTTGTGAATTTTAGTACATTAGCCTCAGCCCGAGATGCACCCAAACATCCTGCAAAGGATTTATCTCAATCAATGTCATGACTTTACAAGACATTGCACAGCCTAGTTTTAATAAAACTAATGCCAAATACAAAACACTAACAAAGTGCATATAATTCTCTTGGGAAACTCAGTTAAAATTAGTGAATATCACCCTAAAAACTGTAAAATTTGTATAAATCTTAAGATAATCGATGAAATTTGTAAATTTAAGTCTTTGAAAATATGATGAAAGTTGAAGTCAATAAGTCTCTGGAAAACGATGAAATCACAGAATACAAGTCTTTTGAAAATCTAAGTTAAAATTGTAGTTATATGCCTCAAAAAATCATGTGAAATAGAAGTGAATATAAGTTCCAAAAATCATTAAATTTAATGTGAATATAAGTCTCAAAAATCATGAAATTGAGGTGAATATAAGTCTCAAAAATCTAGAAAATTGTAGTGAATATGAATCTTAAGGTACTTTGATGAAATTTAAAGTGAATATAAGTCTCTAAAATATGATGTTATTTGAAGTGAATATAAGTCTCTACAAACTGCTTAAATTTTAAGTGAATATAAGCCCTGTAATAAGATGAAATTTGAAGTGAAATAAGTCCTCAAAAATATGGTGAAATTATGTGAATATAAGTCTCTGTAAAATCTTGTGAAATTGAACTTGAAATATAAATATTAAGATAATAAGGACAAGTCAGTGAATATAAGCCCGAAAAATGATGAATTTAGTTTAATTAAAGTTTCGAAAAATCTTTGAAAATCTAAGAGATATAAATCAGAAATATCTAAGAAAAAATGAAGGAACATAAACTAAGATAATCTGATAAAATTTGAAGTGAAATAAGTCTGAAGAAAATCTAAGTCCAATTGAAGCTAACATGAACCTAAGATAATCATATGAATTTAATGAATATATATATATAGTATATATATATATATATATATATATATATATATATATATATATTAAAAAAATTGATTAAAGAAGTAATATAAGTCTCTTGGAAAATCAATGAAATTTAAAGTGAATAAGTCTTAAGAAAATATGATGAAATTGAAGTGAGAGGTCTCATCAAATATGGTGAGACGAAAAGTCAATATAAGTCTTCAAAAATCTAGATAAAATTGAAGTGAATATAGTCTTCAAAAATCTTTGAAAATTGAAGTGAATATAAGACTTCAAAATTATGAAATTTGAAGTGTATATAATTCTTCTAAATCAAGTTAAAATTCATGAATATAAGTCCCAAAAACTGTTGCTAAAATTGAGGAAATATAAATCTTAAGATAACTATGAAAATTAAAGTAAATATAAGTCTCTAGAAATCTGATGAATGTTGAAGTGAATATGTTTTAGAAAATCCTCGAAGGAAATTTGAAGTGAATATAAGTCTTAAGAAATCAAGTTGCACCGTCCGGAATATAAGGTCTTCAAAATCTTGGAAAATAGAAAGAATATAAAGTCTTCAAAAATCATTAAATTTAATGTGAATATGTCATCAGTAACCGTTAAAATTAGGTGAATATAAGTCTCAAAATCAATAAAATTGTAGTGAATATAAATCTATGGTACTTTGATGAAATTTAAAGTGAATATAACTCTTCGTAAAATAAGGATGTTATTTTAATTAAGTCTATCATAAAATGGCTGAAATTTTAACTAATATAAGTCTGTCGAAAAATAAGACGAATTTAATGAATATAAGTCTCATTAAAATATTTATGAAAATTGATGTGAATATAGCCTCGTAAAATCTTGTGAAATTGAACCAACATAAATTCAAGATAATAATACAAGTTGAAGGAATATAAGTCTCCATAAAATCAAGGAATTTTGAAGCAAATTAAAAGTTTTCAAAATCTTGTGAAAATTTAAGAGATATAAATCTCTTGTAATATCCGGTGAAAACTACGTAACATAAATCCTAAGATAACTGATAAAACTTGAAGTGAATATAAGTGTTCGTAAAACCGTGAAATCATGAAGAGAAATCTTAAAATAATATGAAGAAATTTTAAGAAAGTATAAGTCCCGCAGAAAACCTGCGGAATCTCCGGGATGAATGTAAGTCTTAAGAAAATCGTCCCGAATTGAAGTAAACATGAACCTTAAGATAACTATATGAAATTTAAAGTAAATATATATATTAAAAAATTTGATTAAATTTAAAGTGAATATAAGTCTTCGAAAATACAGAAATTTAATTAAATATAAGTCTTAAGAAAATATGATCAAAATTGGAAGGAATATAAAAGTTTTAAAAATCAAGAAATTAAAGTGAATATGTCTCTTTAAAATCGTTAAAATTGAAGAATATAAGTATTCAGAACTTGTGAAAATTGAAGTGAACATAAGACTTCAAAAAATTTGATGAAATTTGAAGTATATAATTTTCGTAAACTCGTTAAAAGTGAAGTGAATATAAGTGTCTTTAAAACTGTGAAATATTGTAGTAACATAAATCTTAAGATAATTCAAGGAAATTTAAAGTAAAATAAGTTCGATAATCGAATGAAATTTGAAGTGAATATAAGTCTCTAAAATTTGATGAAATTTGAGTGAATATAAGTCTTTGAAAATATGGTTAAAATCATGAATATATGTCTCGTAAAATCTTTGAAAATAGAAGGAATATAAGTCTCATAAATCGATTAAATTTAATGAATATAAGTCTTCAGAAAACTGTTAAAATTGAGGAATATAAGTCTTCAAAAACTGTGAAATTGTAGTGAACATAAATGCAAGGTACTTCGATGAAATTTAAAGTGAATATAAGTCTCGTAAAAATATGAAGTTATTTGAAATGAAATAAGTCTCATAAAATCTGAGGAAATTTTAAGAATATAAGTCTTCGTAAAAGATGAAATTTAAAGTGAATATAAGTCTCTAAAATATGGTGAAAATTGATGTGAATATAAGTCTTCAGTAAAATCTTAGAAAATTTAGAGATATAAATCATCGATTATCCGTGAAAATTGAAGTAATTAAATCCTAAGATAATCCTGATAAAATTTGAAAATATAAGTTCTAGAAAATCTAGTGAAATTTGAAGTGAAGAGAAGTCTTAAAAAATATGAAGAAATTCTTAAGAGTATAAGTCGCAGAAAACCGTGGAATTTGAAGTGAATATAAGTCTTACAAATCGTCCGAATTGAAGTGAATATGAACCTTAAGATAATCATAATGAAATTTAAGTAAATATATGTTAAAAAAATTTGATTAAATTTAAAGTGAATATAAGTCTTCGAAAATCAATGAAATTTGAAGTGAATATAAGTCTTAAGAAAATATGAAAATTAAAGTGAATATAAGTCTCTAAATCTGTGAAATTAAAGTGAATAAGTGTTCAAAAAATCCTGTTAAATTGAAGAATATAAGTCTCGTAAAACTGTGAAAATTGTAGTGAACATAAATCTAAGATAACTAATGAAATTTGAAATATAACCTCTTTAAAATCTATGAAAGTTGAAGTGATATAAGTCTCTAAAATCGGATGAAATTTGATGTGAATATAAGTCTTCTCTAAAATCTTGTTAAATTTGAAGTGAATATAAGTCTTAGGATAATTTACGAAATATAAAGTGAAGATAAGTCTCAAAAACATGATGAAATGAAGTGATTATAAGTCTTCGTAAAATCATGAAATTTGAAGTGAATATATGTTCATAAAATCTGTGAAAATGAAGAATATAAGTTTTAGAAAATCGTGAAATGAAGTGAATATAAGTCTTCGTAAAACTGTGAAAATCAAGGAACTTAATCTTAAGATAATCTGATGAAATTTGAAGTGAATATAAATCTTAAAAATTTATGAAATTTGTAGTGAATATATAAGTCTCGTAAAACTGTGAAATTGAAGTGAATATAAATCTTAAGATAATTTGATGAAATTTGAAGTGAATATTAGTCTTAATAAAACAGATGAAATTGCGAATATAAGTCTCTAAAAATCAAGAAATTGAAGTAAATATAAATCTTTAAAATCTTGTGAATATTGAGATGAATATAAATTAAGATAATCATGAAATTTGAAGTGAATATGTCATAAGTATGACACAAGAGTGAGCCTTGATAAAACTCTTTGTTAAGAATGAAGGAGGAAAGATAATGGTGGCTCAAATTTATGTTGATGACATAGTATCGGAGGAATGTCGACACAATGGTGGAAACATTTTGCCAATCAAATGCAAGATGTGTTTGAAATGAGCCTTATATGGGACAGCTTGACTTACTTTCTTGATTGCAAGTCACATGATGAAGACTAACATTCCTTTCACTGTAGAGCAATATGCAAGGAATATTGTCAAGAAGTTTGAATAGAGAATGCCACCATAAAAGGACCTCGCCCCACACATTTGAAGTTGTCCAAGGACACCAAGGTGAAAAGGTTGATCAAAGTTTGTATAGAAGCACGATAGGAAGCTTGTTGCACCTAATACCAAAGCAGACCGAGTATTGCTGCCGTTGGAGTATGTGCAAGATACCAAGTCGAACCTAAAAGTAACAGCATCAACCAGTGAAAAGAATTCAAGGCGTAAAAGGGAACTTGCAATTATGGTATCTTGTATTATCATGGATGTGAACCAATTTTGTCTCGGTAATTATGATGTTGATCAATGGTAGTGATGATGATGAAAAGCACTGGAGGATGTTTCTTCGAAAAATCTTGTTTCTTGGTTCAAGTAAGAAGCAAAACTGTGGTGTCCTTGTCCACCCAAGGTATACTTAGTACCGGTAGCGCTTGTTCTCAATCGGTCCGATGAAGCAGATGTCATTCTCGAGTACAATGTCACTGTGATGTCATGACATTGTATAACGGACAACTGAAAAGCACATTATTTCAAAGAATCATACAACAGTAGGACTAATACATTGACATTCACATCACTATTAGAGACCTTGTAGAGAAAGTGATTAAATTGGACCATGTAACCACCTAAATTAAATCACGACATTTTCACTAAAGCTCATGCTAGTCAGCTTTGAAAATTTGCGAGCAAACTGTATTTGTCAATATGAGGAATTATAATAATTAAGATTGCAACAAGGAATGGAAGAGACTTTTATTAATTATAAGTGGGTTTTAATTATTTTCTTATTTTAAAACAAGAATATGAAGAGACCTCCATATAATAGGCTCTCATTTGAAAAATCATATCCTCTTCATTCAAAAGATACTCAAACTCTTTATCATTCTTGTTCTTATTGTCCCAACATATCTCAATAAATATGTCTTCATCATCCGCTCTCATCCCATGACTGACTGTCATCTCCCTACCGTACGAGATTAGGCAAGCGTCAGCCATGAATGTTGAACTCTGAAGGTCCTCCTCGCTCAATTGGCAACCGACCAAGAAGACCAAGAAATCTAGTGAAATTTAGTGAACATAAATCTAGTGAAATTTCAAGTGAACATAAATCTTAAGATAATCTGATGAAATTTGAATTGAATATAAATATTAAGAAAATTTGATGAAATTTCAAGTTAATATAAGTCTTCCGAAAATATGAAGAAATTTGAAGTGAATATAAATCTTCAAAAAATTTGATGAACTTTGAAGTAAATATAAATCTTAAAAAAATTTGATGAAATATGTACTGAATATAAGTCTTTAGAAAATCTGATGAAATTTGAAGTGAACATAAGTCTTCAGATAATCTGATGAAATTTTAATTGAATTAAGTCTTCAGGAAATTTGATGAAATTTAAAGGGAATATAAGTCTTTAGAAAATCTGATGAAATTCTAAGTGAATATAAGTCTTCCGAAAAATATGGTGAAAATTGAAGTGAATATAAGTCTCAAAAATATGGTATAAATTAAAGTGAATATGAGTCTTAAGATAATTCATGAATATAAATCTTGAGAAAATCTAACGAAATTTGAAGTGAATATAAGTCTTCAGAAAATCTGATGAAATAGGTAGTGTATATAAGTCTTAAGAAAATCTGAAGAAATTTGGTGAAAATTGAAGTGAAGATAAATCTTAAGATAATCAAGAAACTGAAGTAAATATAAGTCTTCCGAACTGTGAAATTTAAAGTGAATATAAGTCTCAAAGAACTGCTAAAATATAATGTGATTATAAGTCTTAAAACTGCTGAAAATGAAGTGAACATGAATATTAAGATAATTGATGAAATTTGAAGTAAATATAAATCTTAAGAAACAATTTTATGAAATTTGTAGTGAATTTAAGTTTTCAGAAAATCTGACGAAATTTAAGTGAATATAAGTCTTTAGAAATCTGGTAAAAATTGAAGTTAACACAAGTTTTCAGAAAATCTAGGGAAAATTGAAGTGAACATATATTTTAACATAATCTGATGAAATTTTAATTGAATATCAGTCTTTAGAAAATTTGACGAAATTTGAAGTGAATATTAGTCTTCAGAAATATCTGTTGAAAATTGAAGTGAGTATAAGTCTTCAAAAAATCTGGTGAAAATTGAAGTGAACATGAGTCTTAAGACAATTTGATGAAATTTGAAGTGAATATAAATCTTAAGAAAATCTAATGAAATTTGAAGTGAATATAAGTCTTCAGAAAATCTGATGAAATAGGTAGTGATCATAAGTCTTCAGAGAGACTGGTGAAAATTGAAGTGAACATAAATCTGAAGATAATCTGATGAAATTTGAAATGAATATTAGTCTTCAAAAAATATTATAAAATTTTAAGTGAATATAAGACTTCTGAAAATCTAATGAAATTTGAAGTGAATATAAGTCTTCAGAAAATCTAGGAAAAATTTACATGAATAAAAGTCTTTAGAAAATTTGGTGAAATTAGTGAAATATGAATCTTAAGATAATTTGATGAAATATGAAGAATATAAATCTTAATAAAATCTAATAAATTTGAAGTAAATATAAGTCTTTAGAAAATCTGATGAAAGTTGAAATGAACATAAATCATAAGCTAATCTGATGAAATTTGAAGTAAATATAGTTCTTCTCTAAATTAGGAGAAATTTAAATTGAATATAAGTCTTCAGTATATCTGGTGAAAATAAATGTAAATATAACTCTTCAAATAATTTGGCAAAAATTGAAGTGAACATGAATATTACGATAGTTTGATGAAATTTGAAGTGAATATAAAACTTAAGAAAATTTGATGAAATTTGAAGTAAATATAAATCTTAAAAATAATTTGATTAAATTTGTAGTGAACATAAGTCTTCAGAAAATATGATGACATTTGAAGTGAATATAAGTCTTCAGAAAATCAGATGGAATTTGAGGTAAATATAAGTCTCCAGAAAGTCTAGTGAAAATTGAAGTGAATATATTTCTTTAGATTATCTCGTGAAAATTGAAGTGAATATAATTCTTCAAAAAATCTAGTGAAAATTGAACTGAACATAAATCTTAAGATAATTTGATGAAATTTTAATTGAATATAAGTCGTTAGGAAATTTGATGAAATTTGAAGTGAATATAAGTCTACAAAAAATCTAATAAAATTGGAAGTGAATATAAGTCTTCAGAAAATCTGATGAAATTTGAAATGAATATAAGTCTTCAGAAAATCTATTAAAAATTGAGGTGAATATAAGTCTTTAGAAAATATGGTGAAAATTGTAGTGAACATGAATCTTAAGATAATCTGATGAACTTTGAAGTAAATATAACTCTTAAGAAAATCTAATGAAATTTGAAGTGAATATAAGTTTGTAGAAAATCTGATGAAAATTGAAGTGAACATTAATCTTAAGATAATCTGAAGAAATTTTAAGTAAATATAAGTCTTCAGAAAATCTGGTGAAATTTGAGGTGAACATAAATCTTAAGATAATCTGAAGAAATTTGAACTAAATATAAGTCTTCAGAAAATCTTATCAAAATTTGAAGTGAATATAAGTCTTCTGAAAAATCAGGTGAAAATTGAAGTGAACATGAATATTAAGATAATCTGATGAAATTTTAAGTGAATTTAAATCTTAAGAAAATTTGATGAAATTTGAATTGAATATAAGTCTTTAGAAAACTGTGAAATTAAAGTGAATATAGTCTTCGTAAAATCTAGTGAAAATTGAAGTGAATATGAATCTTAAAAATCGATTAAATTTGAAGTAAATATTAGTCTCGTAAAATCTAGGGAAAATTGAAGTGAATATACCTTAGAATATCTCGTGAAAATTGAAATGAATATAAGTCTTCAAAATCTAGTGGAAATTGAAGTAATCAAATCTTAAGATAATCAATGAAATTTTAATTGAAGTGAATATAAGTCTTCAAAAATCTAATAAATTTGAAGTGAATATAAGTCTTTAGAAAATCATGAATTTGAAGTAAATATAAGTCTTGTAAAATCAATGAAAATTGAAGTGAATATAAGTCTTGTAAAATCCGTAAAATTGTATGAATATAAATCTTAAGATAATATGATGAAATTTGAAGTAAATATAAATCTTTAAAAATGTAATGAAATTTGAAGTGAATATAAGTCTCAAAAACTCATGAAAATTGAAGTGAACATAAATCTTGAGATAATCAGATGAAATTTGAAGAAAATATAAGTATTCAGGAAATTTGATGAAATTTGAAGTGAATATAACTCTTCAGAAAATCTAATAAAATTTGAAGTGAATATAAGTCTTCAAAAAATTTGATAAAATTTAAAATGAATATAAGTCTTAAGATAATCTGATGAAATTTAGAGTAAGTATTCAAAAATCTGATGAAAATTGAAGTGAACAAAAATCTTAAGATAATCTGAAGAAATTTGAAGTAAATATATTTTTTACGTAAATTAGGTGAAATTTAAAGTGAATATAAGTCTTCAGTATATCTGGTGAAAATAAATGTAAATATAAATCTTAAAGTGAACATGGATATTAAGATAATTTGATGAAATTTAAAGTGAATATAAATCTTAAGAAAATTTGATGAAATTGGTAGTAAATATAAATCTTAAAAACAATTAGATTAAATTTGTAGTGAATATAAGTCTTCAGAAAATCTGATAAAGTTTGAGGTGAATATAAGTCTTCAGAAAATCTAGTGAAAATTGAAGTGAACATGAATCATAAGATAATCAGAAGAAATTTGAAGTGAATATATTTCTTCAGAAAATCT
Source organism: Vicia sativa (assembly GCA_021764765.1). Classification (NCBI taxonomy): domain Eukaryota; kingdom Viridiplantae; phylum Streptophyta; class Magnoliopsida; order Fabales; family Fabaceae; genus Vicia; species Vicia sativa. Next base: position 183,947,476 of record CM038796.1, on the reverse strand, counting down.
AGTGAAAATTGAAGTGAACATGAATCTTAAGATAATCTATTGAAAATTGAAGTGAACATAAATGTTAAGATAATCTGATGAAATTTTAATTGAATATCAGTCTTCAAAAAATTTGATGAAATTTTAAGTGAATATAATTTTCAAAAATCTAATAAAATTTGAATGAATATAAATCTTTAGAAAATATGATGTAGTTTGAAGTGAATATAAGTCTTCAGAAAATCTAGTGAAATTTGAAGTGAATATAAGTCTTCATAAAATCTAATGAAATTTGAAGTAAATATAAGTCTTTAGAAAATATGATGAAATTAAAGTGAATATAAGTCTTTAAAATATGGTGAAAATAGAATGAATAGAAATCTTAAGATAATCTGAAGAAATATAAGTCTTCAGTATATCTGGTGAAAATTAATGCAAACATGAATATTAAGATAATCTGAGGAAAGTTTGACTAGAATATAAATCTTAAGAAAATTTGATGAAATTTGAAGTAAATGTAAATCTAAAAAACAATTTAATAAAATTTGTAGTGAATATAAGTCTTCAGAAAATATGGTGAAAATTGATGTGAACATGAATATTAAGATAATTTGAGGAAAGTTAGACTAGAATATAAATCTTAAGAAAATTTGATGAAATTCGAAGTAAATAAAAATCTAAAAAACAATTTAATGAAACTTGTAGTGAATATAAGTCTTCAAGAAATCTGATGAAATTTTAAGTGAATATAAGTCTTTAGAAAACTAGTGAAAATTGAAGTGAACATAAATCTTAAGATAATCTGATGATATTTTAAGTGAATATAAGTCTTCAGGAAATTTGTTGAAATTTGAAGTGAATATAAGTGTTCAGAAAGTCTGATGAAATTTGAGGTGAATATAAGTCTTCATAATATCTGGTAAAAATTGGGGTGAATATAATTATTCAAAACATTTTGTGAAAATTGAAGTGAACATGAATCTAAGGATAATTTGATGAGCTTTTAAGTGAATATAAATCTTTAAAAAAATTTGATGAAATTTAAAGTTAATCTAAATCTTAAAGAAAATTGATGAAAAATATAATGAATATAAGTCTTCAAAAAATCTGGTGAAATTGAAGGAATATAATTTTAAGTTAGTCTCGATTAAAAATTAAAGAGAATACTAGTCTTCGTAAAATTTGATGAAAGTGAATGAATATAAGTCTTCGTAAAACTGTGAGAATTGAAGTGAATATAAGTCTTAAGAAAATCTGGTGAAAATTGAAGTCAACATGAATCTTAAGATAATATGATGAAATTTGAAGTGTATATAAGTCTTCAGAAAATCTAGTTAAAATTGAAGTGAAGAAAAATCTTATGATAGTCTGAAGAATTTAGAAGTAATTATAAGTCTTAAGAAAATCTGGTGAATTTGAAGTGAATATAAGTCTTCTTAAAATATGGTGAAAATTGCAGTGAATCTAAGTCTTCAAAAAATCTGGTGAAAATTAAAGTGAAAGTGAATCTTAAGATAATCTGATGAAATTTGAAGTGAATATTAGTCTTCAGAAAATTTAGTTAAATTTGAAGTGAATTTATGTCTTCAGAAAATCTGATGAAATTTGTAGTGAATATAAGTCTTCAGAAAATCTAGTGAAAATTGAAGTGAATATAATTCTTTAGAAAATCTTGTGAAAATTTAAATGAATATAAGTCTTCAGAAAATCTAGTGAAAATTGAATTGAATATAAATCTTAAGATAATCTGATGAAACTCTAAGTGAATATAGGTCTTCAGAAAATCTAATGAAATTTGAAGTGAATATAAGTCTTCAGAAAATCTGGCAAAATTAGAAATGAACAAAAATCTTAAGATAATCTGAAGAAATTTGAAGTAAATATAAGTCTTCCGTAAATAAAGTGGAATTTAAAGGGAATATAAGTCTTCAGTAAATCTGGTGAAAATTAATGCGAATATAAGTCTTCAGAAAATCAGGTGAAAATAGATGTGAACATGCATATTAAGATAATCTGAGGAAAATTTGAAGTAAATATAAATCTTAAAAAAATTTGATAAAATTTGAAGTTAATATAAATGTAAAAAACAATTTGATGAAATTTGTAGTGAATATAAGTCTTCAGAAAATCCGATGAAATTTGAAGTGAACATAAGTCTTAAGAAAACTAGTGAAAATTGAAGTGAACATAAATCTTAAGATAATCTGATGATATTTTTAGTGAATACAAGTCTTCAGAAATCTGATGAAATTTGAAGTGAATATAAGTCTTCAGAAATCTGATGAAATTTTAAGTGAATATAAGTCTTCAGAAATATCTGGTAAAAATTGAAGTGAATATAAGTATTCAAAAAATCTGGTGAAAATTGAAGTGAACAAGAATCTTAAGATAAAATGATGAGCTTTGAAGTGAATATAAATCTTAAGAAAATTGAAAGAAATATAAAGTAAATCTAAATCGTAAAACAATTTGATGAAATATGTAGTGAATATAAGTCTTCAGAAAATCTGGTGAGAATTGAAGTGAATATAAGTCTTCAAAAAATTTGGTGAAAATTGAAGTGAATATGAATCTTAAGATAATTTGATGAAATTTGAAGTGAATATAAGTCTTCAAAAAATCCTGTCAAAATAGAAGTGAAGAGAAATCTTAAGATAATCTGAAGAATATAGAATTAAATATAAGTCTTAAATAAATCTGGTGAATTTGAAGTGAATATAACTCTTCAGAAAATTTGGTGAAAATTGAAGTGAATCTAAGTCTTCAAAAAATATGGTGAAAATTGAAGTGAACGACAATCTTAAGATAATCTGATGAAATTTGAATTGAATATTAATCTTCAGAAAATTTGATGAAATTTGAAGTGAATATAAGTCTTCAGAAAATCTGATGAAATTTGAAGTGAATATAAGTCTTCAAAAAATCCAGTGAAAATTGAAGTGAATATAATTCTTTAGAAAATCTTGTGAAAATTTAAATGAATATAAGTCTTTAGAAAATGTAGTGAAAATTGAATTGATCATAAATCTTAAGATATTCTGATGAAATTTTAAGCGAATATAAATCTTCAGGAAATTTTTTTAAATTTGAAGTGATATATGTCTTCAGAAAATCTAATGAAATTTAAAGTGAATATAAGTCTTCACAAAATCTATTGAAATTTAAAGCGATTATAAGTTTCAGAAAATCAAGTGAAAAATGAAATGAACAGAAATGTTAAGATAATCTGAAGAAATATGAAGTAATTATAAGTCTTCCATAAATATGGTGAAATTTAAAGGGAATATAAGTGTTAATAAATCTGGAGAAAATTAATGTGAATATAAGTCTTCAGAAAATCTGGTGAAAATTGAAGTGAACATTAATATTTAGATAATCTGAGGAAAATTTGTAGTGAATATAAATCTTAAGAAAATTTGATGAAATTTGAAGTAAATATAAACCTAAAAAACAATTTGATGAAATTTGTAGTGAATATAAGTCTTCAGAAAATCTGATGAAATTTGAAGTGAATATAAGTCTTAAGAAAATCTAGTGAAAATTGAAGCGAACATAAATGTTAAGATAATCTGATGAAATTTTAAGTGAATATAAGTCTTCAGGAAATTTGTTGCAATTTGAAGTTAATATAAGTCTTCAGAAAGTCTGAAGAAATTTGAAGTGAATATAAGTGTTCAGAAAATCCGATAAAATTTTAAGTGAATATAAGTCTTCAGATATATCTGGTAAAAATCGAAGTGAATATAAGTATTCAGAGAATTTGGTGAAAATTTAAGTGAACATGAATCTTAAGATAATCTGTTGAACTTTGTAGTGAATATAAATCTTAAGAAAATTTGATGAAATTTAAAGTAAATCTAAATCATAAAAAAATTTGATGAAATATATAGTGAATATAAGTCTTCAATAAATCTGGTGAAAAGTGAAGTGAACATTAATTTTAAGTTAATCTGATTAAAAATTAAAGTGAATACTAGTCTTCTGAAAATCTGATGAAATTTGAATTGAATATAAGTCTCGAAAATTTGGTGAAATCAAGAAGAGAAATCTTAAGATAATCAAGAATTTAGAAGTAAATATAAGTCTTTAAAATCATGAATTTGAAGTGAATATAAGTCTTCCAAAATTGGTGAAAATTAAACTGAATCTAAGTCATCAAAAATATGGTGAAAATTAAAGTGAACGTGACTTTAAGATAATGATTAAATTTGAAGAGAATATTAGACTTCAAAATTTGATTAAATTTGAAGTGAATATATGTATTCGTAAAAATCATGAAATTTGAAGTGAATATAAGTCTTCAAAAATCTAGTGAAAATTGAAGTGAATATATTTTTTAGAAAATCTAGTGAAAATTTAAATGAATATAATTCGTAAAATCTAGTGAAAATTGAATTGAATATAAATCTAAGATAATGATGAAATTTTACGAATATAAGTCTTCGTGAAATTTGATGAAATTTGAAGTGAATATAAGTCTTCAAAAATCTAATGAAATTTGAAGTAAATATAGGTCTCGTAAAATGATGAATTTGAAGTGAATATAAATCTTCAAAAATATCCGAAAATTTGAAGTTGATATAGGTATTCATAAAATCTGGTGAAAATGAAGTGAATATGAATCTTAAGATAACTGATGAATTTGAAGTGAATATAAATCTTAAGAAAATTTGATGAAATTTATAGTTAATATGAATCTTAAAAAATTTGTTGAAAGGTTGTGAATATAAGTCTTCAAAATCTTTGAAAATTGAAGTGAACATAAATTTTAAGTTAATCCGATGAAAATTAAAGTGAATACTAGTCTTCCGTAAATCTGATGAAATTGGAAGTGAATATAAGTCTTCAGAAAACCTGCTGAAATTGGAAGTGAATATAAATCTTAAGAAAATTGAAAGAAATTTGAAGTAAATCTAAATTTTAAAAAAACTTTGATGAAATATGTAGTGAATATAAGTCTTCAGAAAATCTGGTGAGAATATAAGTGAATATAAGTCTTCAGAAAATTTGGTGAAAATTGAAGTGAACATGAATCTTAAGATAATTTGATGAAATTTGAAGTGAATACAAGTCTTCAAAAAATCTGGTGAAAATAGAAGTGAAGAGAAATCTTAAGATAATCTGAAGAATTTAGAAGTAAATATAAGTCTTCTGAAAATCTTGTGAATTTGAAGTGAATATAACTCTTTAGAAAATTTGGTGAAAATTGAAGTGAATCTAAGTCTTCAAAAAATATGGTGAAAATTGAAGTGAACGAGAATCTTAAGATAATCTGATGAAATTTGAATTGAATATTAGTCTTCAGAAAATTTGATGAAATTTGAAGTGAATATAAGTCTTTAGAAAATCTGATGAAATTTCAAGTGAATATAAGTCTTCAGAAAATCCAGTGAAAATCGAAGTGAATATAATTCTTTAGAAAATCTTGTGAAAATTAAAATGAATATAAGTCTTCAGAAAATCTTGTGAAAATTGAATTGAACATAAATCTTAAGATATTCTGATGAAATTTTAAGTGAATATAAATCTCCAGGAAATTTTATGAAATTTGAAGTGAATATATGTCTTCAGAAAATCTAATGAAATTTAAAGTGAATATAACTCTTCACAAAATCTGATGAAATTTGAAGTGATTATAAGTCTTCAGAAAATCAGGTGATAATTGAAATGAACAGAAATCATAAGATAATCTGAAGAAATTTGAAGTAATTATAAGTCTTCCATAAATATGGTGAAATTTAAAGGGAATATAAATGTTAGTAAATCTGGTGAAAATTAATTTGAATATAAGTGTTCAGAAAATCTGGTGAAAATTGAAGTGAACATGAATATTAAGATAATCTGAGGAAAATTTGAAGTGAATATAAATCTTAAGAAAATTTGAAGAAATTTTAAGTAAATATAAACCTAAAACACAATTTGATGAAATTTGTAGTGAATATAAGTTTTCAGAAAATCTGATGAAATTTGAAGTGAATATATGTCTTAAGAAAATCTAGTGAAAATTGAAGTGAACATAAATCTTAAGATAATCTGATGAAATTTTAAGTGAATATAAGTCTTCAGGAAATTTGTTGAAATTTGAAGTGAATATAAGTCTTCAAAAAGTCTGATGAAATTTAAAGTGAATATAAGTGTTCATAAAATCCGATGAAATTTTAAGTGATTATAAGTCTTCAGATATATCTGGTAAAAGCTGAACTGAATATAAGTATTCAGAAAATCTGGTAAAAATTGAAGAGAACATGAATCTTAAGATAATCTGATGAGCTTTGAAATGAATAAAAATCTAAAGAAAATTTGATGAAATTTAAAGTAAATCTAAATCTTAAAAAAATTTGATGAAATATGTAGTGATTATAAGTCTTCAGAAAATCTGGTCAAAATTGAAGTGAACATAAATTTAAGTTAATGTGATTAAAAATTAAAGTGAATACTAGTCTTCAGAAAATCTAATGAAGTTTGAAGTTAATATAAGTCTTCAGAAAATCTGGCGAGAATTGAAGTGAATATAAGTCTTCTGAAAAGTTGGTGAAAATTGAAGTGAATCTAAGTCTTCAAAAAATCTGGTGAAAATTAAATTGAACGTGAATCTTAAGATAATATGATGAAATTTGAAGTGAATATTAGACTTCAGAAAATTTGATTAAATTTGAAGTGAATATATGTCTTCAGAAAACTGATGAAATTTGAAGTGAATATAAGTCTTCAGAAAATCTAGTGAAAATTTAAGTCAATATAATTCTTTAGAAAATCTTGTGAAAATTTAAATGAATATAAGTCTTCAGAAAATCTAGTGAAAATTGAAATTAACAAAAATCTTAAGATAATCAGATCAAATTTTAAGTGAATATAAGTCTTCAGGAAATTTGATGATAATTGAAGTGAATATAAATCTTAAGAAAATTTGATGAAATTTGAATTAATATAAATCTAAAAAAGAATTTGATGAAATTTGTAGTGAATATAAGTCTTCAGAAATTCTGATGAAATTTGAAATGAATATAAGTGTTTAGAAAATCTTGTGAAAATTGAAGTGAGCATAAATCTTAAGATAATCTAAGGAAGTTTTAAGTGAATATAAGTCTTCAGGAAATTTGTTGAAATTTGAAGTGAATATAAGTCTTCAGAAAGTCTGATGAAATTTGAAGTGAATATAAGTCTTCAGAAAATGTAATGAAATTTGAAGTGAATATAAGTCTTCAGAAATATCTGAAAAAAATGGAATCGTATATATGTATTTAGAAAATCTGGTGAAAATTTGAGTCAACGTGAATCTTAAGATAATCTGATGAATTTTGTAGTGAATATAAATTTTAAGAAAATTTGGTGAAATTTAAAGTAAATGTAAATCTTAAAATAATATGATGAAATATGTAGTGAATATAAGTCTTCCAAAAATCTGGTGAAAATTGAAGTGAACATAAATTTTAAGATAATCTGATGAAAATTAAAGTGAATACTAGTCTTCAGAAAATTTGATGAAATGTGAAGTGAATATAAGTCTTCAGAAAATCTAGCGAGAATTGATGTGAATATAAGTCTTCAGAAAATCTGGTGAAAATTGAATTGAAGACAAATCTTTAGATAATCTGAAGAATTTAGAAGTAAATAAAAGTCTTCAAAAAATCTGCTGAATTTGAAGTGAATTTAAGTCTTCTGAAAATTTGGTGAAAATTGAATTGAATCTAAGGCATCATAAAATCTGGTGAAAATTAAAGTGAATGTGAATCTTAAGATAATCTGATGAAATTTGAAGTGAATATTAGTCTTCAGAAAATTTGATTAAATTTGTTGTAAATATAAGTCTTCAGAAAATCTGATGAAATTTAAAGTGAATATATGTCTTCAGAAAATCTAGTGAAAATTGAAGTGAATATTGTAACGCTCTGTTTTAATTAATATTATATTATATTAATATTTTTGAATTACCGATTGATGTTTATTTTGCGACGAGATTAAATATATTAATCTATATATGATAATTTATTTGGCAATGTTCCGTTCGGATCCGATATATATTTCCGCGGAATCATTTGAATTAATTGAATTGATGATATAATTAGTAATTTAGGGGGGTGTGGGGAGCAATTGTTGAGGATTGGGTTTTCACCCGTGGCTTACTAGTAGAAATACCTTTATAAATCATTTCTCCTCATTTTCCTTCCATTCAATTACCAAATCCAAACATGGGAACTTGGAAACTAGTAATTATAAAAGCCATTTCCCTTCCTTTTCTTTCTATCTTTCCTCACATAAAACCAAACTTGGTCTTAGAGAGTAGAAGAGAGGGTTTTGGAAAGAGGAAGAAGAAGAAGGAGAGCAAGAGAGCAAGAGAGGAAGCTTGAGGTTGAGCTTTGTAGAAACATCATGGATCATCTAAACTAGAGGTAAGGGGTTTCATTCTCCATCTCATATTGTTAGGTTTTGATAGATATATTTTGGATTTGGGGGTGAAATTGATAGTTGATTTATAGGGTTTTGTTGGTTGATTGTTGGAATGGTTTAGAAGAGTTGGATTAGGAGTATGGTTTGTGGATGTATTAGGTGCTAGCTTGTAGATTTAAGAGTATTGATATGGGAAGGAAAACCATGGTAGAAGAATGAGAAAAACTCAAAAAGATGAAGTTTTCATGCAGGCCCATCAACACGGGCCGTGTGGATTAACACGGCCGTGTTTCTCTCTTGTATAGGAATTTTGGTTAGTGCAGCCAATCAACACGGTAATGTTGATCAACACGTGCTCGTGTTGATTCAACCGCCTTAGGTGATTTTTGCACGCTCGATGGCTTTTCAATACGGGGTGTTGATGCACGGGCCCGTGTTAATGCTTCTCGAGCCTTTAAAGTTCGATTTCAGATTTTGGAACCCGATGTGTTCCGATTTTCGATTCTCGTAATCGACGACGGAGCAAGTTGCCCGAATTCAACGAAATTGACTAGCTAAGTTTGACGTAGAACGAGTGATGAGGTTAGTTTTAGAAGTTGCAAGTTTTACGAGATGACCCAAATAGGCTTAATTACGTTTAATTGAATCGGATTTCGCTTTAGGGATTTAAGACACGTATGGACAATCCGATTTGGATGTTGACGATTAGGAGTAATGCCGCTTATCGGAATGGCTGCGATGATTATAGGTGTTTGACTATTTTCCCGCCGAATTTAGTGAATTAATTGATAATGATGCGTGTGAATAAACGAAGATTTGGCGACGTATATTTATTAATGAATACTTGTTGATATGCAATGCGATGATATATGTTGTTGTACATGATAATGTGATGATTAAATTGATGTCGTTAATAAATGCTTCCGATTTGTGAATGCATGACTTTGATGAATTTATTAGTGATGTTTGCATAATGCAATTATGATATGATATATTTATCTTGTTTTGGATAAATTATATGTGGGCTTTATGCCAATTTGATGAGCGATGATGATGTTTTGTGTTGTGTTCTTTTATTGTCGAGTCGATACATTTCATAAGCGAAGAGGGATTTTGCCAAGCGATGATGGCTTTATGCCGAGCGAAGATGGCTTTTATGCCGAGCTTAAGATGGGCTTTATGCCAAGTGTCCCTAATTACGGACAAAGCGATGGGTACCACATGCATAATATAGTCGTGTCTCATGGAGTCCATTATGTTTATTTTGGAGTCTTTTGGTATTGAGTTTTATTTGATGGCTAATGATGAGTTTTATGGATGATTTAACTTGATGAAGTGCTTAATGCAAATAGGATGTGATGATGTTTGTGGTGATGTTTGTGATGATGTTTGTGATGATGTTTTGATGATGGGCTTTATGCCACAAGCGATGATGGGCTTTATGCCAAAAAAGCGAGGGGCTTTATGCAAAAGTGAAGAAGGGCTTTAGCCAATTTGTGATGATTTGTTTATGTTGCTTATATTATTAGCACTATTTAATGTTGTTGGTTGATGTTGTTGTTTAAGACCGTCGGTTAATTAGTGATGTATTAGCCCGTGACGATTTCTGGTGACGGAGGGTTGTGTTGATTGCGGGGGTATGCCGATGAGGTTATGACGATATAGTGTAGATTATACACATTAGAATGACGATCAAGTAAGTGAGGTTTGTTATGTGTTGAATGCACTTATTAACATATATCCTTTATAATTCCAAAACTATATATATATATATATATATATATATATATATATATATATATATATATATATATATATATATATATATATATATATATATATATTATCATGCCTTCAACTATATGTTTTGGATTATCTCACCCTTTACTTGTTTCACTACCTTTATATTGGTAACGTGTGTTATGAAGACGAGTTTATAGTCACGTAGTCGAGTCATGTCGCCTTTATACGTAGCACTCTGGGGAAACATTTATGTTGTCTTGTTATTGATTCTTTTGTTGTTCTTCCTTTTGTAGGTAGAATTATACTTTATGAAAATATGATTTATTAAAGAAGTTTATTAAAGAAGATGTTTGATGTTTTTGAATATTTTTATGTCTTCCGGCGATGCTATGTATCCGAGACTTATACTTTAAATCAAACTGTTTAAAGTGAGTTGTTTTTGAAGGTGTGATGCCTCAGTATTAAATTTATGAAATTTTAATTTACTCTGATTGTTGCTTATAAAACCTTGGGTAATATTGGGGTGTTACATTAGTGGTATTAGAGCAGGTCGGTCTGCCGGCCAGGTTATTAGTGTGTTTAATCCTGTTGTATGCGACATGTGTTTGAAACACTGTCGGTACTTGTTTGTTTCAAATTGTTTGTCTGCAGAGATGAGTTTGAAACAAGTGGGGGAGAAGTTTTACTTGGTGGCGCCAGGGCTTAGGATGGAGCTCTCAAGCGTTACGCTTTGTAACTTGAAGTGTAAGTTTGAAGACGCCGTAGAGTTGGTAGAGATGGTTTATGTCACCATCATGATTGTCGATCGCCTATTGACAAATTGAGGGACCGATCATCCTTAATCTCTTGTTGATAGTAGTCGGAATTGTGTTGGTTGATAGACTTGTCTTGCCAACGAATAGTGTGTAGTCGATGTGTTTGCACAAGGCATGGTTACTGAGTTGTGGGCGAATTTGGATTTTGGTGAGAAACAAGATTTTGTCAAGCGAGCTTCTTGTTGTGATTCTTCCGAGGCCTTTTGTGGAGATGTGAGTGAGTTACCGCAGTAGTGAGAAGTGAAGTTTTGATGGATTTAGTTTCTGGAATTAGTTGTGATTCAAGTGTTCTTGAGGGATGGTTGTTTATATTAGAGTTGAAAAGTCAACTTGAGGTTTGTTGGAGAGAGTTTGTTTATTCGAGCGGGTCGCCGTGGAGTGCTACCGTTGTGTTGTTCGAGAAGAGCAAAGGTTACCCGAGTTGTTGTGTCGTTTGCAGTCAAGGAACAAAGTGGATATTGAGGACAAGTGTCTATTTTCGAGGATTGATATTGGATGAAGCAACATTTGGAGTTTTTGTGTTTAGTGAGAGTGATGATGTCCGCTGTCTATTGTGTATGAGTTGAAGATGTTTAGGCAATGCTTTTCAAGATGGAGTATGGTCATGTAGTAATGGTTGACGTTATTAGTGTGACTAATGCGCTGTATGATTTTGATGGTCGGACAAGATTCTCAGAAGAGTTATTTCATGTTCATGGATATTAATTGGTTCACATCAAGTCAAGGAATTGTGGCAAGCATCCGAGCGTTGCGTTATTAGTAGTGAAGTTACACTAGTGCATGTCGAGTATTCTAAAGATAGGATTTTGAATTGTTAGACGAGAGTGCTAAGTAAGTGACTTAGAGTGATATTTTGGACACCAAGATTTATTTGTATCTTGTAAAAGACTTCAAGGAGTTATTTGAGCTTAGAAGTTCCTTTGTTTTGATGGTTAACTTTGTGAGTTTGACGGAAGATCTTTTTATAAGTTGGTTTTGATCATGAGTACTTTGACTTGAGATGGTTGAGTTGCTATTTGGACTTCGTAGTGGGAAGCGAATTTGTTTAAGCCAATGGAAAGTTTAGCGAATGCTTTGATTTTGGTTTTGTTTCGCATCAAGAACCTCAGCGACGTATCAGATATTTCATTTTGACTTAAGATGTATTTCGACATAGAGTTGGAAAAGTGCATTGCTACCTTGAACGATTTGATTTTCATAAGGAAAATTGTCGGACGCGTGAGTTAGAGTTTGATGGTTGTGCTCATTGGAACCTTTAGGGTGTAGATGTTAACGACGGGGAGATTGGAATTGTTGAAGACAATTCAAGTTTGAGTGTGATCTATAAAGAGAATTCGTTTGGTGTTGAGTGTAGTATGTTGATATCGCGGTTAACCCAAGAATATCTGATTTGGGGATTTATTATTTTGAAGAATGTTGCATGTCTGTTTTGAGACGCTTGTTGAGATTAAGCTCAAAAGGTTATTAAGGATTTGTTCACCACTAACATATGGATTTCGTCGGATACTAATGGTCGTAGTGGATCATTAGATTGCGACTAAAATCAGTCTTGACGGTGAGAATTTGGTGGTGGTTTGGTAACCACAGGTACTTTAAGATGATTGATGTTTTATAAAGGAAGGTGTTCTATTGTGACTGAAGTCAGTCGCGACGATGTTCTTGTTGGGTTCCATAGAAATTAATGTTATGGTTCTAAGTCCAACCTGTGTTGTAAGTCAGGGTATGAGACGACGTTGTTGGGTAGAGTTCTTGAGGGAGTGTGTTGGTTTGAATTTCCACTTCGGAAGATTGAAAGTTGTGAAGGGTGTTTCGAGTAAGAAACCAGTGTATTGTTCGTTGCGAGGATGGTGATTACTTAATTCAACTTTGGGAATTGAATTGTTATAAGGGAAGACTTCGTTGAAGTTAAGTGTATACGTCGAAGTTTCACAAGTGAAATATTTGGACAGTATTTGAAGAGGTCAAACTATGTCGTGTATTTCAGAGGATCAATGGACGTTGATCAATCGAGAACGAAAGAATGATTCTTTGAGTTGGTGAAGCTGATGTTGCGAGGTGTTTTGATGGTTGTACGCTTTGAACGTATCCATTCTGTGTAGTTGTGAAGTTGAGGGATTAACCAAGTTGTTTCGTGGTTGGCATCATATGCATAAAAGTGACGCAGCATGGTTTAGATATCGAGCATTGAATTGATTAGCGAGTAAGCGAGGTTGTTGGAATTGGGCTAGTGAGTTATAGTCGCAAGTCGTCTGTATAAGCCCTGAATGCGTGGTGTATCGCAGTTATGTTATGTTTGGGTAACTTGTTATTGTTCAAGGGTGGTACGTTGGTGGTCTACAAGGATGATGTGACCTTGTGATTTTCTAGATTGAAAGCGAATAACTGCGAGTGTGATTCTTGAGTTCATGCTTATGCGTGATTGAAGGCATCTTTTCGTGTTTGTGTAACACGCGTGGTTCTATCCTATTCTGATTGTTTCAGCTTTGGTTTGTATAACATTTTTGTTGTTTTCGTTTTAGCGAGGATGTCGGTGTTGTGTCGTAGGATTTTATGTTCCTATCTTTGGTGACTTGTTTCGAGGCCGTTCGAGTGTATGACTAATTCTATGGTTGAGACATTAGATGGTATCGATCTTGCTTGTTTGATTCTCGAGTGAACCGTGTGTCTCGCAACTTGTTTAGTTGTGGGTGTTAGTTGGTTGTCGAGTGCATTGTATGGGCTTTACATCTCGGCATGGTTGTTCTTGACGGTCGATGTAGTTAGGAATATTTCCTGTTTTGGTGTATTTTATATGTTGTTTAGTTGACGCGAGGATTTAGGGACGAATGCGTAGGCATGTTCCGATTTGTTTCGCTTTTTAAATTCGAGGACTAAAAGTTTATAAGTGGGGAGAGTTGTAACGCCTCGCTTTAATTAATATTATATTATATTAATATTTTGAATTACCGATTGATGTTTATTTTATGATTTAGATTAAATATATTAATCGATATATATGATAATATATTTGACAATGTTCAGCTCGATCCGATATATAATTCCCTAATTATTTGAATTAATTGAATTGATGATATAATTAGTGTTAGGTGTGGGAGCAATTGTTGAGGATTGGTCACCCTTGGCTTACTAGTAGAAATACCTTTATAAACCATTTCTCCTCATTTTCCTTCCATTCAATTACCAAAACCAAACATGGGAACTTGGAAACTAGTAATTATAAAGCCATTTCCTTCCTTTCATTCCATTTTTCCTCACATAAAACCAAACTTGGTCTTAGAGAGGTAGGGTTTTGGAAAGAAGAAGAAGAAGGAGAGCAAGAGAGCAAGAGAGGAAGCTTGAGGTTGAGCTTGTAGAAACATCATGGATCATCTAAACTAGAGGTGTGGGTTTGATTCTCCATCTCATATTGTTAGGTTTTGATAGATATATTTTGATTGGGGTGAAATTGATAGTTGATTTATAGGGTTTTGTTGGTTGATTGTTGGAATGGTTTAGAAGAGTTGGATTAGGAGTATGGTTTGTAGATGTATTAGGTGCTAGCTTGTAGATTTAAGAGTATTGAAATGGGAAAGAAAACCATGGTAGAAGAATGAGAAAACTCAAAAGATGAAGTCACAAGAAGCCCATCAACACGGGCCGTGTTGATTAACACGGTCGTGTTGATTAACACTGCCGTGTTTCCCTCTTGTATAGGAATTTTGGTTAGTGCAGGCCAATCAACACGGGCAGTGTTGATCAACACGGGTGCCCGTGTTGATTCACTGTCTTGGGTGATTTTTTGCACGTTCTGATGGCTTTTCAACACGGGTCGTGTTGATACACACGGGGTCCCGTGTTGATGCTTCTGTAGCCTTCAAAGTTCTGATTTTTCGCATTTCCTTTGGAACCTGATTGTGTTCCGATTTTTCGATTCCGGTAAATTCGACGACGGAGCAAGTTGCTCCGAATTCAATGAAAATTGACGTGCTAGCTAAGTTTGACGGTAGAACGAGTGATGAGGTTAGTTTTAGAAGTTGCAAGTTTTATGACATGACCCAAATAGGCTTAATTACGCTTAATTGAATCGGATTTCTTTTAGGGATTTAAGACACGATGGACAATCCGATCATGATGTTGACGATTAGGAGTAATGCCGGTTATTAGGAATGGCTTTCTCGATGATTATAGGTGTTTGACTATTTTCCCGTTTTCGGAATTTAGTGAATTAATTGATAATGATGCGGTGTGAATAAACGTAAGATTTGTGTCGGTATATTTATTAATGAATATTTGTTGATATGCAATGCGATGATATATGTTGTTGTACATGATGATGTGATGATTAAATTGATGTCGTTAATAAATACTTCCGATTTGTGAATGCATGACTTTTGATGAATTTATTAGTGATGTTTGCATAATGCAATTATGATGCGATGATATATTTATCTTGTTTTGGATAAATTATGGTGATGTGGGCTTTATGCCAATTTGGGATGAGCGATGATGATGTTTTTTGTGTTGTGTTCTTTTATTGTCGAGTCACATACATTTCATAAGCGAAGAGGGATTTCATGCCAAGCGATGATGGCTTTTATGCCGAGCGAAGATGGCTTTTATGCCGAGCGAAGATGGGCTTTATGCCAAGTGTCCCTAATTACGGACAAAGCGATGGGTACCACATGCATAACATAGTCGTGTCTCATGGAGTCCATTATGTTTATTTTGGAGTCTTTTGGTATTGAGTTTTATTTGATGGCTAATGATGAGTTTTGCGATGATTTAACTTGATGAAGTGCTTAATGCAAATAGGATTTGATGATGTTTTTGATGATGTTTGTGATGATGGGCTTTATGCCACAAGCGATGATGGGCTTTTATGCCAAAAGCGATGAGGGGCTTTTTGCCAAAAGTGAAGATGGGCTTTAGCCAATTTGTGATGATTTGTTTATGTTGCTTATATTATTAGCACTATTTAATGTTGTTGGTTGATGTTGTAGTTTAAGATTGTCGTGTTAATTAGTGATGTATTAGCCCGTGACGATTTCGTGGTGACAGAGGGTTATATGTTGATTGCGATGGGGTATGCCGATGAGGTTATGACGATATAGTGTAGATTATACATTAGAATGACGATCAAGTAAGTGAGGTTTGTTATGTGTTGGAATGCACTTATTAACATATATCCTTTATAATTCCAAAACTATATATATATATATATATATATATATTTTATCATGCCTTCAACTATATGTTTTGGATTATCTCACCCTTTACTTGTTTCGCCGTTACCTTTATATTGGTAACGCAAGTTATGAAGACGGAGTTATAGTCATGTAGTTGAGTCGGTGTCGCCTCGATACGTAGCACTGGGGAAACATTTATGTTGTCTTGTTGTTGATTCTTTTGTTGTTCTTCCTTTTGTAGATAGAATTATACTTTATGAAAATATGATTTATTAAAGAAGTTTATTAAAGAAGATGTTTGATGTTTTTGAATCAATTTATGTCTTCCGGCGATGCTATGTATCCGAGACTTATACTTTAAATCAAACTGTTTAAAGTGAGTTGTTTTTGAAGGTGTGATGCCTCAGTATTAAATTTATGAAATTTTAATTTACTCTGATTGTTGCTTATAAAACCTTGGGTAATATTGGGGTGTTACAAATATAATTTTTTAGAAAATCTTGTGAAAACTTAAATGAATATAAGTCTTTAGAAAATCTAGTGAAAATTTAATTGAACATAAATCTTAAGATAATCTGATGAAATTTTAAGAGAATTTAAGTCTTCAGTAAATTTGATGAAATTTGAAGTGAATATAAGTCTTCAGAAAATCTTATGAAATTTGAAGTGAATATAAGTCTTCAGAAAATCTAGTGAAAATTGAAGTGAACAGAAATCTTAAGATAATCTAAAGAAATTTGAAGTAAATATAAGTCATCCGTAAATCTTGTGAAATTTAAAGGGAATATAAGTCTTCAGTAAATCTGGTGAAAACTAATGTGTATATAAGTCTTCAGAATATCTGATGAAAATTGAAGTGAACATGAATATTAAGATAATCTGAGGAAAACTTGAAGTGAATATAAATCTTAAGAAAATATGATGAAATTTGAATTAAATATAAATCTGAAAAATAATTTGATGAAATTTGTAGTGAATATAAGTCTTCAGAAAATATGATGAAATTTAAAGTGAACTTAAGTCTTTAGAAAATCTAGTGAAAATTGAAGTGAACATAAATCTTAAGATTATCTGATGAAAGTTTAAGTGAATATAAGTCTTCAAGAAATTTGTTGAAATTTGAAGTGAATATAAGTCTTCGTAAAGTCCGATGAAATTTTATGAATATAAGTCTTCAAAACTGATGAAATTTGAAGTGAATATAAGTCTTCGTAATTATTTGGTAAAAATTGAAGTGTATATAAGTATTCAAAAAATCTGGTAAAAATTGAAGTGAACAAGA
Source organism: Vicia sativa (assembly GCA_021764765.1). NCBI lineage: Eukaryota > Viridiplantae > Streptophyta > Magnoliopsida > Fabales > Fabaceae > Vicia > Vicia sativa. The sequence goes on along the minus strand of CM038796.1, from coordinate 183,930,104 downwards.
ATCTTAAGATAATCTACTGAATTTTGAAGTGAATATAAATATTAAGAAAATTTGATGAAATTTAAAGTAAATATAAATCTTAAGACACTTTGATGAAATATGTAGTGAATATAAGTCTTTAAAAAATCTGGTGAAAATTGAAGTAAACATAAATTTTAAGATAATCTGATGAAAATTAAAGAGAATACTAGTCTTTAGAAAATCTTATGAAATTTGAAGTGAATATAACTCTTCAGAAAATCTAGTGAGAATTGATGTGAATATAAGTCTTCAGAAAACATGGTAAAAATTGAAGTGAACATGAATCTTAAGATAATTTAATGAAATTTGAAGAGAATATAAGTTTAAGAAAATCTAGTGAAAATTGAAGTGAAGAGAAATCTTAAGATAATCTGAAGAATTTAGAAGTAAATATAAGTCTCTCGTAAAATATGGTGAATTTGAAGTGAATATAAGTCTTCTTAAAATTTGGGAAAATTAAAGTGAATCTAAATCTTCAAAAATCTGTGAAAATTAAAGTGAACATGAATCTTAATATAATCATGAAATTTGAAGTGAATATTAGTCGTAAAATTTGATTAAATTTGTAGTGAATATAAGTCTTCGTAAAATCATGAAATTTGAAGTTAATATATGTCTTCGTAAAATCTAGTGAAAATTGAAGTGAATATAATTCTTTAGAAAATCTTGTGAAAATTTAAATAAATATAAGTCTTAAGAAAATCTAGTGAAAATTTAATTGAATGTAAATCTTAAGATAATCGATGAAATTTTAAGTGAATTTAAGTCTTCAAGAATTTGATGAAATTTTAGTGAATATAAGTCTCAGTAATATCTAATGAAATTTGAAGTGAATATAAGTCTTCTAAAATATGGTGAAAATTGAAGTAAATATAAGTCTTCAAAAACTGTGAAAATTGAAGTGAATAAATCTTAAGATAATCAAGAAATTTAAAAGGGAATATTTCAGAAAGTGGTGAAAATTAATTTGAAGAAATCTTAAGAAAATCCGTGAAATTAAAAGGAATATAAGTCTTCAAGAAGTGGTGAAAATTAATTTGAATATAAGTCTCGTAAAACCGTGAAAACCGAATTGAACATGAATATTAAGATAATCTAGGGAAATTTGAAGTGAATATAAATCTTAAGAAAATTTGATGAAAATTGAAATATATATAAATCTTAAAAAAATTTGATGAAATTTGTAGTGAATATAAGTCTTCAGAAAATCTAGTGAAATTGAAGTGAATATAAGTCTTTACAAAATCTGGTGAAAATTTAAGTTAACATAAATCTTAAGATAATCTGATGAAACTTTACGTGAATATAAGTCTTGAAATTTTTGAAATTTGAAGTAAATATAAGTCTCGTAAAGTCCGATGAAATTTGAAGTGAATATAAGTCTTTAAAACTGTGAAAATTAAAGTGAAAGAATTCTTAAGGTAATCTAAAGAAATTTGAAGTAAATATAAGTCTTCGTGAAATTTGCTAAAATTTATAGGAATATAATTCTTCAAGAACTGGTGAAAACTAATGGGTATATAAGTCTTCGTAAAATCCGTGAAAATTGAAGTGAACATGAATATTAAGATAATCGAGGAAATTTGAAGTGAATATAAATCTTAAGAAATTTTGATGAAATTTGAATTAAATATAAATCAAAAACAATTTGATGAAATTTGTTGTGATTATAAGTCTTCGAAAATATGATGAAATTTAAAGTGAACTAAAGTTTAGAAAATCTAGTGAAAATTGAAGTGAATATAAATCTTAAGATTATATAATGGAATTTTAGTGAATATAAGTCTTCGTGAAATTTGTTGAAATTTGAAGTGAATATATAAGTCTTCGAAAGTCCGATGAAATTTGAAGTGAATATAAGTCTTCGTAAACTGATGAATTTTGAAGTGAATATAAATCTTAAGAACATTTGATGAAATTTAAAGTAAATATAAATCTTAATAAAATTTGATGAAATATGTAGTTAATATAAGTATTCAAAAAATCTGGTGAAAATTGAAGTGAACATAAATTTTAAGATAATCCGATGAAAATTAAAGTGAATACTAGTCTTCAGAATATCTGATGAAATTTGAATTGAATATAAGTCTCGAAAAACCGTGAGAATTGATGTGAATATAAGTCGTCTCAAAACTGTGAAAATTGAAGTGAACATGAATCTTAAGATAATCTGATGAAATTTGAAGTGAATATAAGTCTTCAGAAAATCTGGTGAAAATTGAAGTGAAGAGAAATCTTAAGATAATATGTAGAAAATCTGGTGAATTTGAAGTGAATATAAGTCTTCAGAAAATTTAATGAAAATTGAAGTGAATCTAAGTCTTCAAAAATCTGTGAAAATTGAAGTGAACGTGAATCTTAAGATAATCATGAAATTTGAAGTGAATATTAGTCTTCGAAAATTTGATTAAATTTGAAGTGAATATAAGTCTCGTAAAACTGATGAAATTTGAAGTGAATATAAGTCTTCCAAAATCCAAAGTGAAAATTGAAGTGAATATAATTTTTAGAAAATCTTCCTAAAATTCAAATGAATATAAGTCTTCGAGAATCTAGTGAAAATTGAATTGAACATAAATCTTAAGATAATATGATGAAATTTTAAGTAAATATAAGTCTTTAGGAAATTTGATGAAATTTAAAGTGAATATGAGTCTTTAGAAAATATAATGAAATTTGAAGTGAATATAATTCTACTGAAAATCTGTAGAAAATTGAAGTGAACAGAAATCTTTAGAAAATCTGAAGAAATTTAAAGTGATTATAAGTCTTCAGAAATATCTTGTAAAAATTAAAGTGTATATATGTATTTAGAAAATCTGGTGAAAATTGAAGTGAACATGAATCTTAAGATAATCTGATGAATTTTGAAGTGAATATAAATCTTAAGAAAATTTGATGAATTTTAAAATCAATATAAATCTTAATAAAATCTGATGAAATATGTAGTGAATGTATGTCTTCAAAAAATCTGGTGAAAATTGAAGTGAACATAAATTTTAAGATAATATGATGAAAATTAAAGTAATACTAGACTTTAGAAAATATGATGAAATTTGAAGTGAATATAAGTCTCGTAAAATATGATGAGAATTAATGTGAATATAAGTCTCTAAAATATGGTGAAAATTGAAATGAACATGAATCTTAAGATAACTGATGACATTTGAAGTGAATATAATTTGGTGAAATTGAAGGAAGTAAATCTTAAGATAATCATGAATTTAGAATTCAATATAAGTCTTTAGAAAACTGTGAATTTGAAGTGAATATAAGTCTTCAAAAATTTGATGAAAATTGAAGTGAATCTAAGTCTTCAAATAATCTAGTGAAAATTGAAGTGAACGGAATCTTAAGATAATGATGAAATTTGAAGTGAATATTAGTCTTCAAAATTTGATGAAATTTGAAGTGAATATAAGTCTTCGTAAAATTAGATGAAATTTGAAGTGAATATAAGTCTTCAAAATCCAAATGAAAATGAAGTGAATATAATTCTTTAGAAAATCTTGTGAAAATTCAAATGAATATAAGTCTTCGAGAATCTAGTGAAAATTGAATTGAACATAAATCTTAAGATAATATGATGAAATTTTAAGTAAATATAAGTCTTTAGGAATTTTGATGAAATTTAAAGTGAATATGAGTCTTTAGAAAATCTAATGAAATTTGAAGTGAATATTATTCTTCGAAAATCATGAAGTGAATATACTATAGATAATCAGAGAAAATTGAAGTGAATGTAAATCTTTAGATAATTTGAAGAAATTAGAAGTGAATATTATTCGTAAAATCGATGAAATTTGAAGTGAATATAACTCTTCGTAAATATCTTGTAAAATTGAAGTGTATATATGTATTCGTAAAATCTTTGAAAATGAAGTGAACATGAATCTAAAGATAACTGATGAGTTTTGAAGTGAATATAAATCTTAAGAAAATTTGATGAATTTTAAAATCAATATAAATCTTAATAAAATCTGATGAAATATGTCGTGAATGTAAGTCTTCAAAGAATCTGGTGAAAATTGAAGTGAACATAAATTTTAAGATAATATGATGAAAATTAAAGCGAATACTAGTCTTTAGAAAATATGATGAAATTTGAAGTGAATATAAGTCTTCAGAAAATTTGATGAGAATTGCTGTGAATATAAGTCTTCTGAAAATATGGTGAAAATTGAAATGAACATGAATCTTAAGATAATCTGATGAAATTTGAAGTGAATATAATCTGGTGAAAATTGAAGTGAAGCGAAATCTTAAGATAATCTGAAGAATTTAGAATTCAATATAAGTCTTTAGAAAATCGGGTGAATTTGAAGTGAATATAAGTCTTCAAAAAATTTGGTGAAAATTGAAGTGAATCTAAGTCTTCAAATAATCTAGTGAAAATTGAAGTGAACGTGAATCTTAAGATAATCTGATGAAATTTGAAGTGAATATTAGTCTTCAGAAAATTTGATGAAATTTGAAGTGAATATAAGTCTTTAGAAAATCAGATGAAATTTGAAGTGAATATAAGTCTTCCGAAAATCCAGTGAAAATTGAAGTGAATATAAATCTTTAGAAAATCTTGTGAAAATTCAAATGAATATAAGTCTTCAGAAAATCTAGTGAAAATTGAATTGAACATAAATCTTAAGATAATATGATGAAATTTTAAGTAAATATAAGTCTTTAGGAATTTTGATGAAATTTAAAGTGAATATGAGTCTTTAGAAAATCTAATGAAATTTGAAGTGAATATTATTCTTCAGAAAATCTGATGAAGTGAATATATGTCTATAGATAATCTGTAGAAAATTGAAGTGAACAGAAATCTTTAGATAATTTGAAGAAATTTGAAGTGAATATTAGTCTTCAGAAAATCAGATGAAATTTGAAGTGAATATAACTCTTCAGAAATATCTTGTAAAAATTGAAGTGTATATATGTATTCAGAAAATCTTTTGAAAATTGAAGTGAACATGAATCTAAAGATAATCTGATGAATTTTGAAGTGAATATAAATCTTAAGAAAATTTGATGAATTTTAAAATTAATATAAATCTTAATAAAATCTGATGAAATATGTCGTGAATGTATGTCTTCAAAAAATCTGGTGAAAATTGAAGTGAAATAAATTTTAAGATAATATGATGAAAATTAAAGCGAATACTAGTCTTTAGAAAATATGATGAAATTTGAAGTGAATACAAGTCTTCAAAATTTGATGAGAATTGATGTGAATATAAGTCTCGTAAAATATGGTGAAAATTGAGATGAACATGAATCTTAAGATAATCAATGAAATTTGAAGTGAATATAATCCGTGAAAATTGAAGTGAAGAGAAATCTTATGATAATCAAGAATTTAGAATTCAATATAAGTCTTTAGAAAACTGTGAAGTGAATATAATTCTTCAAAAATTTGGTGAAAATTGAAGTAAATCTAAGTCTTCAAATAATCTAGTGAAAATTGAAGTGAACGTGAATCTTAATATAATGATGAAATTTGAAGTGAATATTAGTCTTCGTAAAATTTGATGAAATTTGAAGTGAATATATGTTTTAAAAATCGATGAAATTTGAAGTGAATATAAGTCTTTAGGAAATTTTTGAAATTTAAGTGAATATAAGTCTCGTAAAATGATGAAATTTTATGAACATAAGAGGTATTGAAGTTGTTTCAACGATTGAGGAAATATCTACTTTGCTTGAATCCTTACAAATGCACCTTTGTAAGATCCGAAATCTCCTAGGTTTCATTGTCACCAAAGAGGTATTGAAGTTGATCCCGAAAAAGTCAAAGCTATTCAAGAAATGCCCCACCACAAACCGAAAAGCAAGTAAGAGGATTTTGGACATTGAATTATATTCCATATTTATCTCTAAATGACTACTACTTGGGACCAATATTCAAGCTTCTCCGCAAAAATCAAGAGGTGTGGGATGTAAGATTGCCAAAAGCGCTCGACAAAGATCAAAGAATACCGTAGAACCTTAAATATTGATTCTTCCAATTGAAGAAAGATCTTAAATATGTACCTACCGTGTTGGAAGATTCTATGGTCATGGGTGGGCAAGAAGATGAAATCGGTAAGAATGAGCATGCTATCTATTACTTGAGTAAGAAATTCACGATTGTGAAAATCACATCCATGCTCGAGAAAACCTATTGTGTTTTGGTATGGGCTTCAAACATCTCCTCACAAGACATGATCAACCACACAACTTGGTTAATCTCTAAATGGATCCAATCAAACGCCTTTGAAAAGTTCGCCTTAATTAGAAGGATTTCCGATGGCGTATGTTATTATCCAATATGACATCGAGCATCATACAAAAGCGGTCAAAGGAAGCATTCTCGCCGATCACTTGGCTTATCAACCAATCAACGAATACCAATCTCAGGTTTGGCTTCCTTGACGAGGACGTTATGTACTTAAAGATGAAAGATTGTGACGAACCATTACTTGAAAAAGGTCCTGATCCTGAATCAAGATGGGGACTAATTTTTGATGGAGCAGTTAACGTTTTTGGCAATGAAATTGGGGCAGTCATCATTACTCCTGAGGTTATCATATCCCATTTTCCGCCAGATTGTTATTTGATTGCACTAACAACATCGTAGAATATGAAGCTTGTATCATGGGTATCGAAGAAGCCATCGACTTAAGCATCAAGATCCTTGACATATATGGAGATTCAGCCCTTGTGATCAATCAAATCAAATACAACTATGAAACTCATCACTTTGGTTTGATTCCCTACCGATATTATGCAAGATGCTTGTTGACTTTCTTTAACAAAGTCGAATTGCATCACATTCCTCGAGATCAGAATCAAATGAAAGATGCCTTGGCTACTCTATCTTCCATGTTCAAAGTCAACCATTGGAACGATATTCCTAAGATCAACATCAGACGTCTCTAAAGACCTGCCTATGTGTTTGCAACTGAAGCAGTCATCAATGATAAACCATGGTTCCACGACATCAAATGCTTCCTTTGAACTCAAGAGTACCCACCCGGGGCATCGCACAACGATAAGAAAAATCTAAGGAGGCTTTTTGAAAATTTCTTCCTGAATGGAGATGTGTTATACAAAAGAAACTTCGACATGGTTTTGCTCATTAGCATGGACAGACACAAAGCAGATATGTTAATACATGAAGTGCATGAAGGGTCCTTTAGAACCCATTCAAATGGGCATTCAATGTCTAGAAAAATCTTAAGAGCAGGTTACTATTGGATAACAATGGAATCTAATTGCTTTAAATACATTAAGAGATGTCACAAGTGCCAGATCTATGCAGATAAGATCCATGTGCCACCAACTCTACACAATGTTCTCTCCTCTCCGTGGCCTTTCTCCATGTGGGGCATCGACATGATTGGAATTATTGAACCAAAAGCTTCGAACGGTCATCGCTTCATCTTAGTGGCCATTGATTACTTCACCAAATGGGTCGGAGCAGCATCTTACGCTAACGTTACAAGACAAGTGGTTGTGAGGTTCATCAAGAATAACCTCATTTGTCGATATGGAATTCCAAGCAAGATCATTATAGATAATGGGTCAAACTTGAAAAACAAAGTGATGAAAGAAATGTGTGAGGAATTCAAGATTAAGCATTATAACTCATCTCCTTACCGACCAAAGATGAACGGCGTTGTGGAAGCCGCCAACAAGAACATTAAGAAGATCGTCTAGAAAATGGTCATCACTTACAAAGACTGGCAAGAAATGGTGCCATTTGCTTTATATGGGTATCGCATCAAGACGCGACTTCAACAAGGGTAACCCTTTCTTTTGTGTATGGCATGAAGCAAAGGTTCCCATGGAAGTAGAAATTCCATCAATGAGATTCCTCATGGAGGCTACATTATCAAGTTGAATGGTGTCAAAGCATATTCGATCATTGAACTTAATCAAGAAAAACGTATGACCGCTTTGTGTCATGGACAATTGTATCAAAGAAGGATGAAGAAAACCTTCAACAAAAGGTCCGACTCGTGAATTCCAAGAAGGAGACCTGCTTAAAAAGATCTTGTCTTTTCAACCGATTCTAGGGCAAATGGTCTTCTAATTACGAAGGGTCAGACGTTGTTAAGAGAACATTCTGAGGTGCTATGGCTCTCACAACCTTGACGGTAATGAACTCCCGATCCCGTAAATGTTGATGCAATAAGAAATACTTTGTCTAAAAAGACAAAAGAACAACGGAAAGTCGAAACCCGAAAAGGCGACTTAGGCAAAATGAGCCTCGATGGACTCAAAACCGAAGGGCGGTCTAGGAAAAATTAGAGAAATGTAAAAATTTTATCCCGTAGATTGAAACCCGAAAAGGAAATCTAGGCAAAAATATGGATTAAATGACAAAGTAACTACATCAAGATGTACTTCACAACCTAAAAATCTTCCATTAGCGGATCTTCAATCAAATCTTCTCAAGCAACAAGTACAGTTGGAATTCAAATTTGTTAGGGAGAATAATAGTTATTTCTTTCAATGTAGTCATTTCCTAATATATTACTGATCATACATAAAGTCCTAGCCGAGATATGAATTCGGAAGCGTTTTCGTGATGGGTCCGAAAGAGCCCGCTAGAACTATATGGGCGGAGTTTGAGGTGTATCCCGGTGAAGGGAGAGGAGCAGCAGTATGGTCTAGAATATACCCGGATAGGGCCCCAGGATCTAGCTCGGGTTGAGTACGTACGTTACATCTAGGTTAAAGAAACTGATGCATTGATTCAGCGGCGTATGTTACACTGAGAAGTTATCATTGCCTGAAACGACTGATGCTTCATCTCCAGGTTACAGTTAGTGTGCTGAAGGTCGTTATTGATAGAGAAGAAGACTCATGAAGTCACTCGTATATATAGGGCTCCCGCCAGCGGGATAAGCAAGACAATCATAGCTTGGAGTTCAAGAGAATATAATTGAACCTCCAAATCCCTATATACGATCATAAAGGTTTTTCCTGCAAGAACATTTGGCGCCCACCGTAGGGCCTCGGTGCAATTAATCCCAGGCCACCGCATTATAGACGTTAGAGCACGATGTCAGCAACCTTACCAACCGATCCACCGAATCACTTCGCTTGTTGGCTATGATCGATGACTTGCGCAACACAATGATACTTTACAAGATAGTGCCCAAGCTCTTCAGAGAGGAGTGGATGAAATAAGATCGTAAAGGTAGCTCTTGAGCCATAACCTTGTCCCAAGCTATCCGGGAGGATGTTGTTCTTGAGAATTTAAAGCCTCCCGTCCTAGCCACTTACAACAGAAGTCTCGACCTCGTGAGCACATCATCTCGGCTAACAATACGATGGAGTTAATCGAGCAACAAATTCACTCAAATGCAAGTTGACGGCGGCACATTCAAGGAATCCGCTTTGCTGGTACATGGGGTTACCGCAATTTTTGTGGTTAACTATCGATTTCAACAGAAAATTATTCACAGCTCAAGAAATCGCCATTGTAAGGTGGCCAATCTCTTCAACGAAGGCGACGTCATGAGTCGCTATGGACTTCATGGCGGTGTTTAACGAGGAAACCATAAAGGTTTCACACCCTAACCAGCGATTTGTGGCGCATTTCAAAGATAGACTCAAGGTCGGCCAATTCAACGAGTCTTTGGCTCAAAAGTCGCAAGAGTATGGATTTAGATCATCACCGGGCGGAGTGTTATGTGGGAGAATAGAGTAACATGGAGAAAAGGTCCAGGACTCCAAGGAAAAAGGTGTTGGGCGAGATGATAGAGCCGTAAGTCTCGCCATGGACTAGCCTATGATCGAGAACGCACACGTGAAAACATCCTCAAACCCGAGGGTATCCGACCACGCGTCCCGGAAACTTTCACACCTTTAAACGCGAGGAGGAGGACATTCTCCGTGACGTGAACCATTTGAACTTGCTTCCCGTGCCGTGGAGACCCTCGATGGCCAATGTCAGAATGGGAAAGGATTTGGAAGCGCAGTGAGTACCACCGCATAAGGGGACACACGATCAAGCTTCATGCTCATCTCTGAGAGAAATTGAAAATCGATCCGTAGGGGTAAGCTTTCATCCTATGTGAAAGATGATTCTGTGCCAACAAGCATGGTCCGTCCCGTAGCGCTTTTCATCAAGGTTGCATCATTATCATCGCCATCGCCCACTAGTTTTCCATCAACAATAGACTTAAAGAAATCAACCTCTAAGATGTCCAGATCTAGATATGCAAGAAACTTGAGCCTTTGCTCACCGAAGGCCATATCTCCGGTTCAAAGACGTCCATCCGAGACTTGTCCAAAGCTTCGCAGTCGAGCGGATTCTCTCTCGAGTCTTGAAGTTTGGTGGAGAGCTTGTTTGCCGAGGTCTTCATCAGTGAAAGCTCCTCTTCCAAGGCTTTGAACTTATTATCGATTCGAGGTTTTTCTTCCAAAGCTTTGATCTTTTCATCGATTCCGAGGCTTTGGTTTTAAAGAAGGAATTACTGGTGAGAGATTTCGCTCGACCAGCCTTTATGATTTCCTTTTCTAAATCGTAATTTTCTCCATCGTCACCGATTCAAAGAGACTCGAGTTAGCATCGCACATCTCATCAAGTATGAGCTTATGCCGAGTAAATTTGGGGCCTAGATTTTTAGTTTGTTACCATCTTCGTGGCATTTAGATGGTCGATGTAAATTTGATACCATCAAGTCGGTAGACCAAAATTTTTTTCAAATGAGGTTTGGTTCGAATCGTTGTCGATCTTTCAGCAGTTGGAAACTTCCAATCGATTGGTTTGCTTTATTCCCCATTACGCTTTTGCTTTTTGGAGCTAGTTTACCAACTGCCGTGTCGAGGGTCGCTTGACCGAGTGGTCATATCACTACGGTTTCGCGCGCCGGATGTTGTATTTTTATTCTTCTTTGGGCAGATTTCCAAGCCGCGTGTTGATTTAGTCCGAGGGACCTCCGCTTATCCGGGCAGCATGGGCCGCCGCCATTAATTTCTTCTTCTCTTTCACAGACATGTCGGTCATTTTGTCTGCAATGAAAGGGGAAACAGAGAGGAATCACTCAAATAAAACGAAATTTAATGAAAGGAGTCTAGCAAAAGATGCTTACTTAGGAAGTCGGGAACTTCTTTCTGAGGTAATGCTAATAAGTCCTTAACCCTGATTGGCCAGAAGGAGTCCAAAACTCCCAAAGATAGGGTCTCGGATTCGCTCAGGTTGTCATAGTCAAAGCCAGAAATGGGTAAAGGGTTATTAGTCCAATATATGGGAAACTTGTGGTGCCCATCGGCACCATAAATGATCTGAGGACACCGTCCGCACCTAACTCGGAGAAAGCTTTGTAACCTTTGAAATTGGATGTGTAGTCCTCAGAAACTCCTCTTTGGGATGCCGCCGATGGCAACCCAAATGGGTCAGACTTTTATTTCAAGAATGAGAAGAATAATTCAATGGTTGGGGTTATCATTAGAGCTTTGCAAATTAGCTCAATGCTCTTATAAACCCCAAGTGTTGGGTCGGAGTTGAGGAACGACGCTCATTGTTCGCAAAATGTCGGCTCAAGTCGAAAAGGGAAATTGTATGTTCAACCTCTATGACTCAACAGAGAAATAAAACCATTCGTGATTTACCCTTTGGGGTGACATACAACGTTTTCCAATCTTGTAGGTTCCAAGATTACATAGTCTTCATTCCCGTGGAGGAGATGTTCCAGGGAGCGTAGGGTTGCAATTTCCATATCTTTATCGACTTTGATTGAAGCCTAGGGCTTCTCCTTTGAGTAGTTGGTTGGTTTCCATTATGAACTCTGAACTCAAGAGTCGTGGTCGAATCGCTATCGAGGTTAGAACTTTAGAGTTAATCTTGTTCATAACCCTCTCTAGTTCTTCTACCCTTTGAGCGCCTCTCATTTTTGCATACAATCTTCCCATAAGATTCTAAGTTCCTCGCTACTTAAATGTTTTCTATGCTCTAGTTCATCGACTCTAATGATCACCATTCTATGTGGAAAAATAAAGAAAAGAATAGAAAGGGAATACCGAGTGAGTGATTAAAGGGCTTGTGAAGATCAAGTAAGCAAAGCAATGAAAGTAGCAGAGAAGATTAAATAAGGAAATAGGGTTTTGAAGAGAAGGGCGCTTTATAAAAGGAAAAAATGAGGAGGAGACGGTAGGTGGTTATAACCTACTGTAATTATTACACCTATGTGACTGCTCATAGAGAGCATCCGATGGTTAATATCTCGCCATGATAGGCTACGTGGATCTAGCTCGGCCTAGAAGTATGGGCGGAGGTTGGTATCTCGGTGGAGAGGAATGGTCCATATATCCCGGATCGCCTCGTGATCTAGCAAGGTGAGACGTTACGCTCGACCGATCCATTATTCTCACGTTACGCTGAGAAATTATCATTGCCTAATGGCTGATGCTTCATCTCTAGGTTACATTTAATGTGCTAAAGGTCATTACGATAGAGAAGAAGACTCATGAAGTCACTCAGATATATAGGTTTCGCCAATGGATAAGTAAGACAATCATAGCTTGGAGTTCAAGAGAATATAATTGAACCTCCAAATCCCTAAATACGATCATAAAGGTTTTTCCGCAAGAACAATTACCATTTCCAACTTTTGTAAATATTCCATGGAATCACGCTATTGATTACCATTCTATCAATAAATTTGAGCCTTGTGCCCACTTGTTTGCAATTTTGCTTTATTCTTTTTGCAAAATAACGCTTTTATTTGTGATAATCACTTTTGAAAAGAAAAAACTTTAAATTAATTTTTACTTCAAAACTTTTCAAATAAAAGCAAAATTTTCCTTTGAACTGTGAACATAGAAGGAACAACAATAGTTATCTTCATGAGTGTTTCGACCTCTAAAGGATAAACAATGTTGAGAAGTTTTCTTCCTCGAAAGAGATTATCAAAACAGATTCTTATCCAAAAGAATCTCCATCAGATCGCCAAGAAAATGCTTTTTCTCCTGGAAAATTAAAGCATGCAACTCGATTCATCAGAACATCTACACCATTGTCAAGATTTTGCTAAGTATCTCATTGAATCATGACGTAGTTCTTTCCAAATACGCTTTGTTGTCTTGTCAAGTATCATCAATATACATATGACATTCATGAAATTCATCATTCATACATAATTGCATCATTTATGCATTCTTTCATTTTTCAAAGTTTGCTTCAATATCACTTGTTTAGGTTGCATTTATTCCCAAAACAAGTATGGGCGTGTCATCTCTTTGTTAGTCTGTCATCCCTAAGCGTAAAGAGCACATTTTCTTTTCCGCTACCCAATCGAGTTCGCTCTCATTGGATACAAAATCTTATTTGACCGCTTTTCTAGTTCATTCTTGGATAGAACCTCGCTCCAACCAATTCGATCTAGATTTCACAAAAATCTACCGCAAACAATAAGCAATAGCCTCTATCCGAGCCGCTTTATTTCCTTTTCATCTTTGAACTTATCATAAAATGAATGTTCTTCTTAATAAGTCCAATCATGAAAGTTCAAGAAAATCCCACAGTTGTCTTTCTCTCTAAGAAACCTGTATCTTTACAATCATAGGATCTTAAGGTTGAAGATGAAGTCCTCGCGTGTTTTTTCTAATTTTCAAATTTTCAAATATCCGTTTTATAATATATACACATGCTTGTGTTTTTATGAACGGATGAAACAGCCACCCCAGTGGAAGCCAGCTCGCTCTTAAGTCACTTGCCATGCCTAAGGTCCAGGGTTTGAATCACCCTGAGACCTTTTGTTTTTTTAAGTTTCATTTATTTTCCAATTTTCATAATCTTTTTCAAACCATTTTCCAAACTTGTTTTTAAATAAAATTAAATGAAGGCGTGTTAATAACAAGCCAAGCATGTGGCCCAATGGTTAATCTTTTCACCTTTGAGTGCAAGGTCCTGAGTTCAAACCCGTCCAAGACCAACACCAATTTTTTATCACTTGTTTTTTCATATTTTCTATCAAGCTTCAACATTTTCAAAACCAATCAAAACTTCTCATTTCGAGATAATTTTTTGCACACTTGTCATTTAATATATCTATTTTATGATTATGTCAAAAAAAATCCAAAAATATTTTCTTTTGATATATTTTTAATTAGGTTTAAAATAGACGTTTTTAAGTGGTTTTAAATACTTTTCAAAAATGTTCTCTTCTTGATTTTCAAACCTAGTCTTTTTCAAAACTTTTTGTGAATAATTTCACTTTTCAAAACTTTAAAATGTTTTAATTAACTTACAAACATCTTTTCCATGATCGATTCGATAAATCTTTGAAAATACAAATCGAACTAGGTTTTTCTTTGAAAATATTTCAAACTCAAAATCAAATTGAGCATGGGCCTCCCTTACGGTGTAAGTCCCAACCATCCTATGTACATACTTAGTTTCCTTTGTACGTATTCACCCTTTGTGTACATATTCATTTCTTTGTATATATTCAACTTTTTGCAAATATTCAAGTATAGCCTCTCTTGGGCCTCATACAAGAAAGAGATCCGAAATCAGAATAGCCTCCTATTGGGCTTCTAATACAAAGAATCACCTTCCATAGGATAGAACCCTAAGAGTATGGTTTCTCAGTGAAATCACTCTTAAAGCCACGCCAACCATACCCTATAGCCTCCTCTTGGGCTTCATACAAGGACCCTCCATGTCCCTCGGAAAGCCTCCTCTTGGGCTCACAATACAAGGACCCTCCATGTCCCTCGGATAGCCTCCTCTTGGGCTTACAATACAAGGACCCACATGCTTCTTAAAATCATCCCCCTAATCAATAACAAAACATTTCTCCTTAGAGATAAGACATGAATCATCTCTATGGAAGAAGTATCTCATCTATAGCATCACATACAAATCAAACATTTTTTTCAAATCAAACACTTTTTCAAACAAAACATCTTTCTTAAGTTGTAAGTGGAAACTCTTGTACACTTAAGCAAAATGCCCAATGCTTACAATGAAATATTCAAACATTTTTCAAACATATTTCTTAACTTGTAAGTGGTAATGCTTGTACACTCAAGCAAAACACCCAATGATTACAATGAAAGATTCAAACAATCAAATCAATTTTAAAAAATGTATGTGATGAAATAGATTAGATACATTTTTCATTAAGATGACACACGTCGTTGTCTCTAATTTTTGCTTCCACTAGCACATAAGTGGGAACTACGATTGCTCCGACTTTCTCAACCTCCTTTTGAAAATACGTAGGCACAAGTTCTCACCCTTGGCAGCACTTCTTTCTCCTCAAACCAAATAAACCTTAGTTCCCTTAAATTCGAGCTACAGATGCTCTGATTCCCACTAGGGATATGTATGTAGAGGATCCCAATAATCCTTATGAGCATAATAATAATAAACAAACTTAGGTTCCGCCAACCTACCCTTCTTAAATCCCAAAGGAGAAATTTTCCCAAAATAGCATAGCAAATAAAACACACAAATGCATAAAAAGTTCTATAGAAAACTATATATATATATATATATATATATATATATATATATATATATATATATATATATATATATATATATATGGTGCTAATATCTTCCTTTATATAACAAACCCTTTTACCTTGGTCTCTTCTTGACGCGCTATGCCTAGTTCACACTAGACGCATCGCATATCTTATTTAGGGTATTTATCATTTGATAATGTTCTTGTACTTTTTAGAAATATTGAGATTTCCTCTAAATGCTCCTTTTGGTTTCATCTTCATTGAAGCTTCCATTCTCATGTACACTTCTTTTGAAAAAGATGACTTTTTGTTGACTTTTAGAAGGACCTATAATGCCTTGACCTATAACTCTCAAATGAAGCATTATTGGCCAAAGCTTGTGAGACACAAAGTTGTAGAGAATCAAATTCTATTCAAAATGACCTTTGGTTTAAAAAATTTTGATAAAGTATGTGAAAGTTATGTCTGGTCAAAGCTCTGCTAACGTTTCATCAAGAAACCCTAATTTAGAAACTTTGACTTTTGATCAATTCTTTTATTTTCTTGGTGAATCATGATCAACCCTTGATCAAATGATGAATGTCACTTAAAAATATTGATGTTGACCAAAAATGATGAAGTTTGGTTGTATGTTGACCACAGTTGAGTTTGTGTCCAATACAGCTAATTTTCAACCATCTGAGCAATTGACTGAGCAAACTTGAGCTATGAGGCTTGAAACTTGACATTGTGACACCTTGAGACATATGAGGAGGCATGATACTCACTTGAGGCAATAGAAACTATTCTTGACTTGAGAGAAACAAAACCCTAGTTTTGGGTTGAATGCTTAGAGAGGATTAATCGGTCAACCTTGAGAAGCTCTTGAGTATGGAGATGTGTATTAACTTGAAAATATAAGGGAAAATTTTGGGGTATAACAGGCACAAGTAAGAATATTGAAGTTTTTGACACCGTGTTCATCAAATTAGTGAATTGTCATGTGCCTGAGTTGCCACTCGAGAGAATTTTGAGTTTGTCTATTTTTGAGAAGGAATAAGATATTGATGAGAGAGAGTTAGAAGTTTTAGATATGATGGAAGCTCAACCTCAGTGGCCAAGATCTAAACCACACCGGTGGGAAGATTTAAGACAACCACATTCTCTTGAAGAAAATAAGAAAGAAAAGAAAGGAACAAAGTTGAAACAATTACCTGACAATTTGAAGTATATATTTTGATTCGAAGAAGTGTCCAACTATCATCAACTTTGTCTTGAAAGTTGTTCTGGAAGAGAAACTTATTCAGGTACTCAAGAAGTACAAGGGTGATATCGGATGGGAAATTGAAGGCTTAAAAGGTATCAGCCCAACAGTTTGTATGCACAAGATTTTAATGGAAGATGATTAGAAGCCAGTAGTGCAACCTCAGAGGAGACTTAATTCGCCGAAGGAAGTGTGTGTAAGGAAGTTGTGAAGTTGTTGGATGCGGGCTCATTTACCCAATATCCGATAGCTCATGGTAAGTCTTGTTCATGTATTACCAAAAGGGAGGAACAACGGTCATAATGAATGAGAAAAACGAGTTGATTCCAAACTGTGATAGTTACAGGATGAGAATGCATAGATCATAGAAGATTGAACAAGGCTACAAGGAAGGATCACTTCTTCCTTTTGTTGTTGATCGATGTTAGAGAGGTTGGCTGGTCATGACTACTATTGTTTCTTGGATGGGTATTCTAGCTACAATCAAATTGTTGTATCCTCAAGATCAAAAGAAGACTTTCACATGTCCATATGGTATTTTTCCTATAGAAGGATGCCATTTGGCTTGTGTAATGCACCAGAATGTTTCAAAGATGTATGAAGTCTATATTCGCTAACATGATCGAGAAGAACATGAAGGTGTTTATGGATGATTTTTTTGTGTTCGGTCCTTCGTTTGATGATTGTTTGACCAACTTATACATGGTTCTAGAAAGATGCCAACAAACCAACTTTATCGTCAACTGGGAAAAGTGTCACATCATGGTGAGAGAAGGAATAGTGTTGGGTAACAAGATTTTGTATCGGGGCATTGAATTAGACAAGGCAAAAGTAGAGGTAATAACAAATTTACCTCCACCTGTGAATGAGAAGGGGATAAGGAGTTTCTTAGGAAATGTGAGATTCTACCGCAGGTTCATAAGAGATTTTTCAAATATTGCAAAGCCATATACTAGTCTGCTTGTGAAAGATACTATGTTTCTGTTTGATAAACAATATGGAGAAGCTTTTGAAACATTAAAGACCAAGTTGGCCTCTGCTCCTATAGTCATCGCTCCCAATTGGTCCCTACCTTTTGAGATCATGTGTGATGCTAGTGACATAGCAATTTGAGAAGTGCTTGGACAAATATCATGTGATCTACTATGCGAGTCATGTGTTGAATCCTACTCAGATGAACTATGCCACTACATAGAAAGAGTTATTGGCAGTGGTGTATGCCTTCGACAAATCCAGGTCCTATTTGTTGGGGACAAAGGTGATTGTTTATACTGACCATGCTGCTTTGAAGTATCTTTTTTCCAAACAGGAATCAAAGCCAAGGTTGCTGAGGTGGATTTTGCTACCGCAAGAATTTGACTTGAGATTCGGATAAGAAGGTGTGAAACACAAGAGTGATCACTTATCCCGAATGTCACTGATAGTATTGACTGAGGAAACACACCCCATCAAGGATGAGTTTGTTGATGAACGAATCCTTGTTGTGATGGGAGTCTCGTGGTTTGCAGACTATGCAAACTATTTGGTAGGTGGTGTCATACCTGATTATTTTGATCATAATAGAAAGAAAAAGTTCTTGCATGATTGCAGTTTAATCTTTGGGACGAGCCATTCTTGTATAAGAAAGGAATATATGGATTGGTTCAAGATGCGTCCGGAGGAAGAACGGGAGATGTACTAAAATCTTTCCATAATTCGAGTATGGAGGACACTTTAGTGGAGATAGGACAGCTGCCATAGTCCTTCAATCACGATTGTACTGGCCTACACTATTCAAAGATGCTCAAGGGATAGCGAAGGAATGTGACAAATGTCAGAGAACATGGAACATCTCAAAGAGGAATAAGATGCCACAAAAAGGTATGCTTGAAGTAGAGTTGTTTGATGTGTGGGGTATTGATTTCATGGTCCTATTCCCACCATCATTTGGGAAGAACTACATCCCGGTAGCTATGGATTACGTTTCCAAGTGGGTGGAAGCAGATCCGACTAATGTGGTAGTAGTCAACTTTTTAAAGCATAACATCTTTTCAAGATTTGGGGTGCCAAAAGCACTAATCAATGATGAAGGAACGCACTTCTTGAACAAGTTAATGGAAAACTTGTTAAAGAAGTACAATGTGAAGCACAAGATTGCTACTCCGTATCATCCTCTAGGCAAGGTGTCAAGTGTCTAATAGACAAATAAAGAAAATCCTTGAAAAGACAACAACGATCCGAAAGGATTAGTTGGTGAAGCTAGATGATGCGTTATGGGTATACAGATCGCATTCAAAACACTCATAGGTATTGTCATACCCCAATTTTAACCTAATATACCACCTTACATTTGCATCATTGCATCACCAACAGCTGAATGTAATTAATCGGTGTGGCTTCTACATGTCAAAATTAGGGTTTCACAAATTTTTCATCTTATTCAAGAGGTAATCAATTAGGGTTTGATTTTCACTCACTTCAATTGATCTATATTAATTTATCATCAACCTCTGATCCTCAGATATACAATTTTTTCTCATGATCTATCGAGGATCGACCAATTAGGGTTTTCATCGAGGATAAGCAATCACTGATTTTTTTGATCAATGAATGACTTTTTTGTCTGGAGATTGATCTTCATATCTCCAATACAACATGTTGACCTAATTTCTGGATTCAAAACATCACAGAAGTTCACAATTTTCATCACCAATTCTCGGATCATCCGATGAAATTTCATCCGTGACCGAAAAGTCAAACTTTGACTTTTGGTCAACTTTTCAAGATAAAACTTTTCAATCATCAAAATACTTCAAATGATCCATCATGATCATAAAAATCAAGAAATTTGGAAAAGTCAACAAAAAGTCAAAATTTTCAACACTTAGAAAAATTTTCAAGTGTTAAAATTTCACTTTTTTTCCTAACTTCATGGCATTTTTTCACATAGTTCCATTTGGAATTAGGAAAAACTTAAAACATGAAAGTTGTAGCCCTTGAAACAAGATTTCCAAAATGTCCAAGAACTTGCAAATCCATGGTGTCTAGCTATACTTTTGATTTTGAAACATAGAGCTCCAAAGCCATGGATTTTCAAGTACAACTTTCAAAATTACAAGTCATTTTTTATTTTCTTTCTTTCTAGAAGCCATGCCACCTAGCCAAGAGGGATAGAGCTGATAAAAATAAGATGGAGAGTAATTATGATGAGATAAGATCAAGTTGAATTATTTAACCATGGTTAAAAGGAAGCTTCCTTTTGCATTTATGGCAAAAATGACTTTCTTGCCCTCTAAGGCAAGTTGTCCAAATCCAAGCCAATCTTCTTTGCTTGCCATTCAGAAATCTTGACCTATAAATAGAGGTCATGTTTGCCATTTGAAACTACACCAAAGCGATGCCAAAACAAGCTTTCTCATTTCTTTCTTAAAATTCAAGTAACATAGTTCAATTTGAGAATTCTTGCATTTTTCAAAACTTGTGAAAAAACATGAGAGATTTGGTGTCTAACATGTCATAAACACCATATAGAACTGATTTGAAACTTAAAATCAATTTAAAAACAACTAAAAATCAGATTTGCATTTCAAGCTTTCAAACTTGCCAAAACTGCCTTAACTTTCAAAATTGATGTTTGGCTCGAGCAAGATGTGTTTTTATCATTCAAACATCATCAACATACTCCATAGGGATGATACAAATCATCACTTTTGATCTGTAACACCTCCAAGCACAGATTCGAGTTTCACTTTGAGCATATGCAAGTGGACTTGGTTGGAATGATCCAGCAATTTCAGAGTGAGCAGACCATCTTCACACGATCCTTGAAGTCCACTGGTGCTATAGCATTCATTAAACAAATTGAAACACTCCATTGAAGATTTCGATCTCAGCTTCAAGAGGTATGTAACTCAACTTCAAACTCCTTGATTTCTTACTTCCAGTTCAAAAAGCTCTTGGCCATTTTGTTTCAGCACCATCACTGATCATTAACCCTAAATCAATTGCTTAATTCCATGATCACACACGATTTCAATTTGATTTTTAGGAATTAGGGTTCTTCGTGATTTCTGGGAATTTAATCATGTTTAACTAAAAATAAATGAAATTAAACCACACCATCATGTTCTTGGATCAATTTCGACCAAGTTTGATGTTTATATCGAGCGATTTCATTGAGAAACAAAGGAACCATGGTTGATTGAAGGATCGGGGAAGAAGAAGATGAGTTCGCGCGTTTTTCAAATTCAAATTTCCAGTTTGTAATATATTTAATTGATTTGGCATCAATACACGGATGTATTTCGCCCGACAGCGGTTGCCAGCTCACTCTTAAGTCTTTCCCTTGCCACGCCTTGCCTAATGGTCCCGGGTTCGAGTAGCCTTGGGACCATTTTTGCCAAACTTTTCATTTTCTTCATATTTTTTCAAACTTTGACTCTTTCAAAACCCAATCAAAATTCCTCATTTTGAGGTGATTTTTTGCACACGTGTCATTTAACATACCTATTTTAGGATAGTGTCAAAAAAAATCAAAAATATTTTCTTCGATTATATTTTTATCGAAAAATGATACATTTGAGTACTTTTTCAAAGCACTTTCAAAGCGTTTTTCAAACTTTTGAAGCCCATTCTTTTCAAACTTCTTGTAAGTATACTTCATCTTTCAAAACACTTTCAAGATCTTTTCAAAACTTTTAACAAACTTACACTCTTTTCCATGATCGACCCAATTTGAAGATAAAATCGAACTGCTTTTTTTCTCGAATTTTAATCGATCATGGGCCTCCTCACGTTTAAGTCCCAAAATTATTTTTATGTACATAATTATTTCCTTGTACATATTCAATTCTTTATGTACACACCAATTTTACTTGTACATAATACGATACCTTTGTAAATACTCAAGGCGCATAAACTTCGTCCGCTTGTTTTCGTTTAGATATACAATCGAATACCATTGGTATTAAAAGGAGCATTATTCCCGGTGAAACTGCTTTTAAGCCAATGGGCCTCCCTTACGGTGTAAGTCCCAACCCTCCTATGTACATCCACACCTCCTTGTACATACATACTGCTCGGTACATATTTACTTCCTTGTACACATTCAAACTTGTAAATAATCAAGTTACTGCTTCCAACGCTCGCTTTTACACACACTTGTTTATATTTCCTTCATAAACTCTTGTAAATAAACATCATGCATTTGTTTATATTTCCTTCATAAACTCTTGTGAATAAACTTCATACGCTTGTTTATACAACTATCTAGTTATAACATAACAACTAGTCTAACCACTAGGCTCCCCACAGAGTTGGCCTCCTCTTGGGCTCTACAAGGTAACTCATTCATCCGAGTTTAGCCTCCTCTTAGGCTTCGATAAGATAACTCGCTCATCCGAGTTTAGCCTCCGCTTAGGCTTCATATAAGACAACACCCTCGCTGAGTTAGCCTCCTCTTGGGCTTCGCTCAAAGAACTCCTCATTGAGTTTAGCCTTCTCTTGGGCATCAAACAAAGAAAGAGACCAGAAATCTCTTAATGCCTCCTATTGGGCTTCCAATACAAAGAATCACCCACTTAGGATAGAACCCAGAGTATAATTTCCTGAAATTCTCTTAATCCTAAGAGGATGGTTTCCTGAAATCCTCTTAAAGCCAAAGCCGCCATACCCTATAGCTTCCTCTCGAGCCTACAAGGACCTGATGACCTCGATGACCCTCGAATGCCTCCTCGCTTATAATACAAGGAACCATGGGCTTCTTAAAAGCATCCCTCTAATCTAATCAATTTCTCCTCAAGATTTAGACATTTATCATCTCTATGGAAGAAGTATCTCATCTATCACATCACATACAATCAAAAACTTTTCAAACTCTTTTCAAACAAAAACATCTCTTAATCTGTAAGTGGTAACGCTTGTACACTCAAGCAAAACACCCAATGCTTACAATTAAAAGATTCAATCATTTTTCAAAACATCTTTCTTAAACTCGTAAGTGGTAACGCTTGTACACTCAAGCAAAACACCTATAACTTACGATGAAAGATTTCAATCAATCAACCTTTCAAAATGTATGTGATGGAATAGATTAGATACATTTTTCATTAAGATGACATTTGTCTGTGTCTCTTAATAACATCCCGTTGCTTCCACTAGCATAAGTGGGAACTACGATTGCTCTGACTTTCTCAACATCCCTTTGAGAATACGTAGGCACAAGGTCTCATCCTTGCCGAGCAAATTTCTTTCTCCCTCAAACCAAACCAACCATAGCTCCCTTTAGATCCGAGCTACAAATGCTCGATTCCCATTAAGGGATATGTATGTAGGATCCCAATGATCTTTGCTAGCACAATAATAACAAAACCTAGGATCCCACATAATCTATCCTTCTTAAAATCCAAAGGAGAAACTTTCCCAATCATAGAAATAGCAATTTAAAACACACAAACATATCAAACATATTCATATATAAAGCTATAGATAATATATATATTTAGGGTGCTCCATCTATTCCCTTTATACAACAAACCCCTTACCCGAATCTCCCAATGCTACGCCTAGTTCACGCTAGTCGTAATGCATATCAAATCAATTGAGGGTATTAACAATTTTCCCTTTTCATAATCATTTTTCTTGTGTTGAAATAATAAAGCTTGATGCTCACGGCATCTTTATAAACAAATCAAGAGTAAATCGTTTGAAAGAGAATCGAACTCAAATTGATTCCCCACACATCACTTTAACGCGAAGGTGTATGTCTCTTTATCAATTAATTTATGGTAAGGCATGTCATCTCCGCTCAAACTCTAGCACAAGGCTTTTTAGGCTACAAAGTTCTCAACTGTGATCTTTTTGCTTATGAATCCAATTCTTCAACTCCACGAGCTAGAGGAATTCAAGAATCAGGCTTAGGAAAATACCAAGATTTATAAAGAACAAATGCAAAAATCGCATGATCAGCGGATGCAGAAGAAGGAATTTTGGGAGGGCCAGTTGGTTCTGCTTTTTAATTCAAGGTTGAAGCTTTTCCCGGAAAGGTAAGTCCATGGTTAGGACCTTTAGTGCATAAAGTGTTCCTTTCGAGCGATAGAAGTAAAAAATAAATCCAATGCGGATATATTCAAGGTGAGCGGGCCGAGGTTGAAGCCTTACTATGATGGGGAATTTTCAGGAGTTGTGGATCATATTCGTCTTGTTTGATAAGATGAAGAACCGTCGAGCCATGCGACGCAAAGAAGCGCCTCGTGGGGCAACCCACGTTTTTACTAATGATTTGTTTCATTTCTTTGTCGGTGTGTGTGTGTGTGTGTGTGTGTGTGCAGGTGTGTGTGTGTTTGTGTTTTATTCTGTGCAAGTGAGGGTTGATCCAAGAGAAGAACACAAAGCAAAAGGCCAAGAATAGAAGTATTTTTAAAAAGCAAAAGTTGTCACGCCTGCAAGCCAAACTTTTCTCCATATATTTTCCAAGAACAACACGCCGAGTGTAAATGGCATGGACCGTTGCACACCCTCGTATGTTTCAATATAAAACTAGAATGCAACGCAATCACCGTAGGCCGACACTACCGTGTTACGACAAAAGGAATTTTAAAATAACTGAAGGACCTTGAATTTGGGTGGGCCCACTCCAATTTAACATACTTTTCTTCCTTACCCCACCCATAATTCAAATTTTCACTCTCTCGCCAACCTTCTCGTTGGTTCTCTCTAAAACCCGACAAACCTCCATAGTCACTCCACCTTTAACCTTACTTTCCTCCATCACCCACCATCCAAATTCAAAAGCGCTCACATAAGTTTTCACCGCCCCCATGAAGGGTAATTGCTTGTCCTAATTCAATTATTTTATTTGTCAACATTTGTGACCAAAATCCCCGGCCGAGAGCGGAGAGGAAAAGCGTGGCGCAGGCTTCGACCAAGGGCGAGGGCTGAGAGATTCAATGCTCATGGAATTATTTATGAATTGATGAGCACATTGAGGTATCGCATAACATTGTTGTGTAGCTTATGCCAAGGTACTGTCATACTACTTTGAGTGCCTTAGGGTTATTAGATGATGTGTCACAAATGTATAATAATTTGATTTTAGAATTTATGCTCAATGATGCGCCGCCAATGAGCGATTGCTTTAGAATTCCTATGTATTGTCGAGTTTAAATTGGAAAACAATGGACATGGTCTTCTATGGAGTACTTGGTACGATGTCTTTCGGCTCTATGAGCAGGAATATACTATGTCTATTATCCAACTGTCGGTCTCCGATTACCCTTAGTGGGACATGGAGTCGTGCCATCCGAGTTTCAGGTGAATTATAGGCAGCCATTAGGTCTATATCAAGTGAACCCAAGTGAGGCCTCGTGGATTCAAACCCGTGCTCGTACACTAAAAGGGCTAGCCTTCACGCTGTTTGGACAGTGATGGTACGGTGTGGTTGAAAAGGAGTCGTATATGCCGCATGCCATGGTCAATGATGAACCCGTAAATGGGTTGCGCTGCAACCGCTTAGGTGCCATGGGGCTGCAAGTTCAACTGATATTTCGTGGGTGGTTTGATTACTCGCATTGTTGAGTATCAGGGTTGTAGATCCGCAATCGATGCGGAAAATCCGGCTTACGGCCAGTGTTAGACCTAAAGCATTATGTCGCAAGGATGCTGGAGGGAAGTCGAATGGTGTTGGTCAACGGAGACGCCACTGAGCTTGCCTAATCCTAATAACCTATTTCGAGGTCGCTAATTGGTTATATATTGTTGACCCTATGATGGGACGATGATGATGTCACGTGTGAGGTCAGTGGGAGCATATGTACCTATTCAGAACGGGTGGTTCTTCACCGGCTCGCGCCAACAGGTGAGGATCGTCTTTAGGACCGATTAGGATGACCTGTTGAGGCTAAGCAAACACATCGTGGTATGGAGCTTTTTCGTGGGCACATAAATTATTGTGATGGTTGCAGAGCATCTGGCTGGGATGCCATTGATGATGCGTAATATCATGTAGCTCATGTTGCATTTTCTCACCCTCCTCCGCCACCATAGTAGACTTGTGAGTCCTTCCACTTTGAGCCAAACCATTGAGGCTAATGTTTGGTTCTGTGTATGGGGTTTCTTTCATGTTAATTTCATGTTGATTTTGCTTTTGTTTTCTATTTATTTGAATTTTGTTATTGTTTTGTTGGTTTATTTGTTTTGTTTTCAATAAGTTGCGATTGATTGATGAAGACCGATGAATGAGTGGAATAAGTAGTGAGTGGATGAAAGATGCAATTTGATCTTGCTCTCTCAAGCACCTTAGAAGTCATGCAACAAGAAAAGTAATTGTCATGAGCCGGTAATGCTTGTTTAAGAAAGTTGTAAGGGGAATCAACGGAAAACCACATGACATGAAGAGTGAGTTGAAATTGTAAGCTTATCAAACATCGTGAGGTTACGTAAAGGCCAAACACAACAAATAATCATCATGAGTTCATTCATGTATGAATTTATCGCCTGGTTTTGCATCTATTCTATCGACACAACATATTATGAGGACACACACCATGGCATTTGTTTGTTTTCCCATTTAGCCTTTCTAGCCATCCGTAATTGTATGTTCATCCTTTGCCAAGCCTTTGTCCTATTTTGATTAACCACATTTGTAACCCATGGCCAAAACTTCCTACCCTTGCTCGACATTCAGGTTAAAATTTCGATCAGGCAAATAATAAGTTGGGGTGGTACGTATCAAAGAAGAGGGCAAGTGAAAAGAAAAAAGAAGAAGAAAGAAGAAAAGAAAATTATGCAAAGAAATTTTGTGGATTTGAATGTCTCAAGAAAAGAAAGAAAACACTTGTCTGAATGAAAGACCTGTATATTTAAGCATTCAAAGAAAAGGAGTGAATCAAGAGTCAGATTAAGGAAATCCACAGTGTCATAGTTGAGCACAAAGACGAAAAACACAACATAAGTGTCGAGCCCAAAATTCCTTAGTTTTTCCTTCCCTATTTATCCCATCCGGCCCCTCAACAACCCGAAGACCTCAAAAGTGTGTGAATTTTGTTTGTGTAGTGGATGTAGTTTATTCAAGGCTAAGAGTTGATATTGGATACCTTGATTCGTGAGTGCTAAACACTTTAACCCCGAGATAATTGGAAATGTGAACAAGCTTGGTGAAGAAGGTACTCTAATGTGGAAATATGGTAGAGTTCGGTTTGGTGACGTGTCGCGGTCAAAAGGTAAAGCAGTGAGATAACATCGGCTGCTTTGGGAAGGAGAATCCATGGAGACCTTTGTTTAGTCTTGCATCGCTTGAGGACAAGCAATAAGATAAGTTTGGGATTGTGATCGGTCACTATTTCTAATCAAATTCCATCATGCATTTGGTATGAATCGTCATTTTGTAACACTTTGTTTAAGTTTTATGGTTTTATTTGAGTATTTTAGGCTTGTTTGATTTCTTTATGCTTTATGTTTATTTGGTTTGATTTAGATGCGTTTGATGCTTTTTCTAGGTGTTAGTGTGCATGTTACTGAGTTGAAAGGAAAGCCTAAGGAAATATGCAAGGACGTATGAAGAGCATAGGGTCGAAGAAGAAAATATGAAGTCTGAAGGCAACACGGTCAGGTAACCTCGCACATCCTGCAAGAAGTGAAGCTTGTTCCATACATAAACCAGGGGCTAACACGGGTCGTGTTCTTGCACGCCCGTGTTGCCAGTGATCAAGCTTGAAGATTTCCAACATCGAGGCTCGACAAATTGCGGTCTCAAGGCGCGACAAACTTCTATTTGTTTAGGGTTTTCATGTAATTTGATCCTTGGAGGCATTTTAGGAATTAGACTTACGAGATTTGTACCTAGACTATTTAAGTGAGTTTTTAAGATTTATTAGAGGACTTTTTGTATCGGACAAGAGACAAGACACAAGAGAGAAGATTACTTCATCAAGCGAATTGGCGACGGAGAGATTCAAGGGTGGCAACCATTGAAGATCAAAGTACCAGTTACTTTTGTAATGTCTAACTTCCTTATTTTGTTTATCTTGAATATTATGAGAGGCTAAACCCCCCAATTCTAGGGGGTGGTCCTGATTTGGTATTGTATTGACTAAGAATCCTTAAGTATCAATCAAAGTTTTTATGTTTATTCAATTCAATCTTGCAATGTTATTATGCTTTCTCTATCGGACAAATTGAGGATGACCTAAGTCTAACAAGTATGGGACCGTAGTTGTTAGGGTTTTTGAATAATTGATAAAAGTAGATATCACCTAGGACTAGGATACCCTTTAGTTACCCTTGGTAACCTTGTTAAAATTGCTTGAATTCACTCTTTAACGCCATGGGTATTGGGACTAAGATTGAAAGTTCAATGGTTTTCACTAAGGACTTAGGAAAAATAATATAGAGGTAGGTAATTGAAAACACATAGTTAACTTTAGAAAATTAGGGTTCATAGCATTGCAATCCAAATCAACCACTCTCCCTAGCATGTTTTATTTTGATAAAGAAAACCATTTTATTTTCTTGCTATTTAATTGTGCAAGGTGTTCTCTAATCAAACAACAACTCTTGTTTTTGTTCGGTTGAATTTAAAATAGCTCAATATTTTCTCGCAGCCCTCGAGATCGATATCTTGGGAAATTCCTACTATAAATGCATCGGTGAAAATAGTACACTTGCTATTTTTCCAATCACCTCTCGCAGGATAAAAACGTTCGATGGCAACTTCATTGATATTCTATCGATGATTTCACCAAGAGTCACCCGTAGTTCTATTATTTAAACCTATAAGCATCGATGTCTATAGAATAGCCTAGAAAACCCCTTCATCACTTTTTGGGATTCATCTTTCTAGGAGGTTCATGATTAGCCAAGATGTAGCATTTACTGTCAAACAAATGAAAATATTTTACTGCAGACTTTCTCCATTTCCACAACTCATATAGATTATTTGAGGTATCATTCCTTAGGGTGACTTTATTATGAATATAACAAGCAGTATTCATTTCTTATGCCCAAAAGTGGTATGGTGATTTTTTGCCTGAAGCATTACCCTTACTGATCCTTGCAATGTCATATTCTTTCTTTCCATAATCCAATTCGGCTGAGGATTGATAGATGATGAGAATTCATGGCTAATACCTTAAGAGACACATAAATCAGCAAATTTTTTGTTTTCAAATTCTCTACCATGACCACTTATGATCCTAACAGTATTGCTTTCCTTCTCTCTTTGAAGTTTTTGACATAATTCCTATAAGATATCAAAGACTTCTAAGTTTTCTTTGCTAAATTTTATCCAGGTGAACCTTGAAAAATAATCAACAAAAATATACACATTCTTTTTTCCAATAAGACTTTTAACCTGCATAGGACCCATCAAATCCATATGAAGAAGTTCCAAGGATTTTGAAGTGATCAGATGTTGAACCTTTGGATGTGACGTCTTGATTTTCTTTGATTTGATATTTCCTACATTTTTCCTTCTTCAATCTTGAGATTTGGAATGCCTCTAACTGCTTCTAGACATAATTTTCTTCATACCTCTCGATGTAAATGACCAAGTTTTTGATGCCACAAATTAACTTCATCGCTCGACAACACACAAGTATAATTGACCTTGTGGTGTCCACTAGTAGAAATTATCCTTGGACCTATATCCTTTCATCGAGACTTTATTCTCCTTGGTGACCGTATATCTGGATTTTGTGAAGTCCATTTTAAGACCTTGATCACATAGTTGACTAATGCTAATTAGGTTGACAAAGAAACCTTTTACAAATAGAACTCTATCAAGTTTAGAGATCCTTCCCAAGCAAGTCTTCTAACACCTTTAATAACTCCTTGGCACCATCTCCAAAAGTAACATAGCTCATAGTATAAGGTTGAACATCTACCAACAAGTTTTCTACACCATATTCCTAGAGCATCCAATCTAAAGTACCAGTCTTTACTAGAAAGATAGGCTACTTATTGCATTCAAATGGTGACGGCGTCGCTAATTTCAATAATCTATCACCGAAATAGCGAAGGAGGCATTGGATATTTGGTTAAGTATTAAGGAGGTGAAAATTCGTTTTCAAGTTACAACTTGTATTGACAATATGAATTATTGTCAATGAGAGAAGACGAAAAAGTTGAAGAATATGTGTCGAAGATTCAGAAAATCGTTCATCTCATGATGGGCTGTGGTGAAACCATAACTAATAAAATGATAGTTGAGAAGGTGGGGAGCATTGACCTCATAACTTTGATCATGTTATCGTAGTTATTCAAGAATCCAACAATATTGAAACCACAAAAGTGGAAGATTTGGTTGGTTCGTTGGATGCGCATGAGATGAGGATTGTCGAAAAGAAAGGAGTTCAGGACTCGATATAAGATCTGCAAGCTCAGTCATGGAAAATAAGGAGATTTCAACAAATTCAAAGGAAAAGTCAACAAGACTCATGGAAGGAAATCTTGGTCGAATCATCACAAGCATCACGTTGAAGATAGAGCTTTTGAATCCACAAAAAGAGGAGGAGGATACTATCTAAAGAAAAAAGAAGATAAAAAAGATGTACAATGTTATAACGTGAAAAAGGGTCATAGTAGCCAAGAACTGCTGGCAAAAAGACAATGGATCGATAAAGAGTGTACCTTGCACAACAAGATTCGATGATTCTGAAGGTAATGGTGGTTACAATCGCAGATAACCATGTCGAATACAAGATCCGGTTCCTCGACTCGATCTAGAATCACATGACCGTTGAAAGGAGTGGTTGAGACTATGACGATTCAAGAAGAGTAAGGTAAAACTTTCTAACAATAGTTTATTGCAAGCATGTTCCCGATGCGAAGAAGGAAGCTTGATGACAACCTATGATTCGGTAGATATCAAAATGGTAATCTGCTATTGAATCCAATTAATGAAAAGATTGAGTTGAGTCGAGATATTGTGATTGATGAAAATTATGTCTGGGATGAGAATTCTAATGATATAATTAATAATTTACTCATGAACTATGAATTTGACTAAGAAACTGATGAAGTCGAAGTCAAAAAAATTTCTAATATTCTAGTCGAAGTTGAAGTAGTTTATGACATTCTCATCAACGTCGAAGTCGAAGAGGGTGTGGCCAACACAAGCCATAGACCTCAACGAACTAGAGTTCTTCCAGTAAGACTTCAGAATTATGAAGTAACTGATGATGATGAGGTGACACCAGATGGTGAATTAGTTCATTTTTCTTTACTTGCAGGTGTTGAACCAATCAATCATAACGAAGCTTTGAAGATTAAACAATGGAAGTTATCTATGGTCGAAGAGTTACAGGCAATCGAAAGACATGATACATGGAAGTTAGTCGAATTTCCAGCACATACTAAAGCCATCGAAGTGAAATGGGTGTTCAAGTTGAAACACAATGTTGATGGGTCGATAGCAAGTTGTAAAGCAAGATTAGTAGCTCGAGGTTTTCTTCAAAGAGCAGGACTCAACTAATCTAAAATATTTTCTCTAGTAGCAAGATTCGACTAGTGGTAGCATTGGCATATAACCAAGGCTGGTCGACATTTTATTTATATGTGAAATCAGCATTTCTAAATGGTCCTTTATATGAAAAGTTCTACGTCACACAACCTCATGGGTTTATGATTCAATAGGAAACGGGTAAACCGAGGTGAACTTGGAATTAAGCATTGCTCAAGTGAAGCAAAGTTGGTCAACATCTTCACCAAAGGATCAAGATTGACAAATTTCAATTTGAGAAAGAAATTAGGAATAGTTCAGATCGACTATGATTAGTGGGTCCGACAACTTGGATTATGGGTATGGAAATATTATATTAGATTTGATTAGATTTAATATTTAAATATAATCCAAGTTTTGTATGCCCAAGCCCAATTAAGGTTGTATATAAATAGTCAT
This sequence comes from Vicia sativa, assembly GCA_021764765.1. Classification (NCBI taxonomy): domain Eukaryota; kingdom Viridiplantae; phylum Streptophyta; class Magnoliopsida; order Fabales; family Fabaceae; genus Vicia; species Vicia sativa. Next base: position 183,898,497 of record CM038796.1, on the reverse strand, counting down.
AATGTGTATCCTTATTTGTACAATACAATTTCTAGTGAATAATGGAATCATTATTTCCTTATTATTCTCTTTCTCCTCATTAAAAGTGTCTCATACACTAACAATCCTAACTTGATAACCTTCCTTCGATATTCGAGATCCCGCACGAGTATCTTAAGATTGGGACTATAGTACCTTTATTCTTCCATTGTTTTCATCTCCACTGCTTCATGGAAAGTTCGCTTGATCTCTCCTCGAAAACCGAAAGTTGTTCATGCTTTCTCAAATTTTGCCCACACAATTAACTGGTGGCCATGGCCTTGTTATAACGTCCAATTATTAGTGAATATTGTCCACGAAAAAATTATATTGATGATGAAGATAATAATAGAGACAAGAAAGAAAATTATAAAATATTATAAGAAGATAATTGTGTATATAATTGAAGAAGGAGGTGGACCGTGTTTTGAAACACATGTTTTGAAAACAAATATACCCACGATAGGAACGCCTCTCTTTTTCTCATCTAAAACCCTCCGCCACCACCACTTTTTCTCTTCCCAAAATCTAGATCGTCACGTCAAAGATGTAACTAAGTTATAAACCCAGTATGATGATTCTTCATCCGTATACCGTGTTTCCTAAAAGTTATTGTAGATGGTTTTCACGCTGTCACACCATTGGAATCTCCTCTCGGGTTATCAAAGCGACCAGATTGATGCTATCACAACAACGATTTTGTTCTCTTCACAACCTTATTATCGTTGTTCTGTTATGGTTCGATCGATGTGATTTTGTTTGTTTAGCTTGAAGAGTTATGGTTATCGGATATTCATAAGAATTGTTGGTACGTGAATTAGTTCGTACATGCATCGATTCACACCATAAATTAAAGTTTGTGAAGACTCACACAACACAACACCTTTATTTTACTATTTAATTTCGCTTTTGTAATGATGGTTCGCTAGATAGTTC